>JARKHS020027205.1:0-43328 GCA_030143305.2 Amblyomma americanum | reverse complement strand
TGGTTTTTGTGCACATTCATCTTCTTGGTTTCATTTTGTGGTCAAATTCACGGCACCCTGCCAGGCTGCAATAAAATCAGAAATAAGGAGGTGCCTGCATAAACTTTTAACCTCTAGTAAGGCAAACAACAGTGCTTTAATAAAATTATCAATCGCCTTAGAGATAAGAGCACTGAGAGGATACAATAAGACAATAAGAATGTTTGCAACAGGCACATGTGGGGAAATAGAGATATGGAGATTCTCTCAAATCATGAATGGCAGTTAATCATATCCCTCAAGAGACAGGTATATAATAGCTGTACATTACCGGTACTCACCTCTGGAGCAGAAACGTGGAGGCTAACGAAAAGTGCTCAGCTCAAGTTAAGGACAAAGCAGTGAGCTATGAAAAGCAAAACGATAGGTGTAACATTAAAAGACAGGTACAGGGAGAGTGGGTAAGTGATCAGACATGTGTCAATGACATCCTAGTCAAAATCAAGAGGAAGAAATGGCTTGGGCAAGGCATGTACAACGAAGGCAAGATAACCGCTGGTCCTTAAGTGTAACGGAGTGGATTCCAAGAGAAGGCAAGCGTAGCAGGAGGCGTCAGAAGGTAAGGTGGACGCATGAGATAAATAAGTTTGCGGGGATAGGGTGGCTGCAGCTGACAAAGGACAGGGTTAATTGGAGAGACATGGGAGAGCCCTTTGACCTGCAGTGGCATGCACTCACGGCGCGGAAGAACAGCACAATGTTTGCACCTACAACGTATATGCTACGTCACTATGACTATAATATACACCCAAAAGATAGCGTTAGAGGACGTCATCTCACAAACCGGGAGTACAGAATTCCGTCACTGTTGCATCACTGCTATTATTAAGCAGCAGTTGTAATACCGCGCTTTTGTGGAGAATGCAGACGGAATTGTCAGTTCCGTAAGAAGATGATCGATCAAGTGCCGCAAGCGCTTTCTAAGACTTCAGTCGAGGTTAAAATATTTTATGTCCAAATGTTCTTGAGGATAGGATTTTCTCTAGTAGAGTGCAATTCTCAGAGAACTTCGCAATACTATAGAAAGATCTTTCTTCACGAGAGGACGAATAAAACTCGTATTTTGTCACCGGCTCTGTCGTGTTTTTCGACTCAGTGGGAGAAAAATGTTGTGCAACGGCGCTCTCTCCTATAAAAGCCAGTCAACGCTAACCACGTTTAGAAGAAGCTCTCAGGAATGCGGCGTGTGCTTGATGGCCAGATAACAGGCCTTCCTTCGAGCGAGCTGATGCTGCGCTGGATTTTATGAGAAGGGGGCACAGTACAGCTACTGGCGTCGCTTCTTCGTCCTGTGGAAAGCAAACGCCGAGCGAAAAAGATGGGTGAAATTTCTCTCTGCTATTTACCCTTGCCCACAATGCCATGGCAAGAGCAACTACCTCGAAAGAGGAAGAATAAACTTTTATTTAATTCAAAAGCTTTCGTCGCAGTCGGTGCCTTAAATCTAGTACTCCGTTGGATACTGGCGTTTGCGTGGCTCAGAACATCAGATCTCACTATGTTTAGCACTCAGGGCTAGTCAGCGTGTCCTCACGCTGCTCAGGTATATCTTGGCAATGTTCGGCTTCTCTTTACATGCCCATACCATGTTAGAAGGTCTCCATGTTGGTGGTAGTAGCTCTACTGTTCTTCCTTTGCTATGGCGTAGGAGCGGGTTGATTTGCAGACACCGTGTTGTTCCCTCTTCCTTGTGCACTGTTTGCTTCCGGGTAGACATCTTGGAGTCGCTTCTCATTTCATTTTTTACATGATCTCAGGCGAGCCATCTGAGCGCGATAAATAACAATATGCTGTACTTGCCGTCGAGTTTATTGCGTTCAGGCGTTCAGCGTATTATAATTTTACCTAACGCTTTTAACGAACGTAGACATCAAGCACTTAAGATGATTTCGAAAGCGCTCTCAAACAGACAGCACGACCTTCTCCGAAAGATATAACACAGAATTGAACTTGGATGTTTTGAGTTCATGATACCCTTCAGTTTCCTTCGCGCAATCCTTCTTCCAAATCCAGAATGCCTTTCACAGAACTGGATTTGCTGACCCGTGGCAGGCAATGCACTCTTGAGACGATTGTATATCAGCACTGGGTTCAGATGCAGCCATTAATCTTAATTCTGACGACTACGTTGTCCTGTGACTTCGTACTCCTCCAAGCGGACCTACAACGAATGGCTCCATTTCCAAATGAAGCCGTTCGTTGGACGTCCGCTTTTTCCTGAGGGACTACACTTTGAACATCAATCAGTTAAGCGACAAATCAAAGTGCAGATAAAGCGGCTGTGCGTCTCTATAGTAGAAGAGGAAATCAGAGCTGTAGTGCAGTTTACTTACTCGTTCGCTACAATTTCAGCTGCTGATGAAGAGATGCGGCCTGGCCAAGCCATCTTGTTGCAACACGGCATTATTTCGGCCGTGTGGTAGATAATATGGCCAAGAATGTTAAAAATAACGCAATAGGGCTATGTTGTCGGCCACACTGGAGAAAAGCTTATCTGATGTGTATGTCTTTGTTATTGCTCGGCGGGAAAAACAAAGATTATATTAGACACCACTTTTCTTTCCCTTCACATGAAGCACTGACAAAGCATGTGTGCGCATATGTTATGAATCTTCAATGCACAGCGTGCATTGTCGTTGTCTGCACTCTGGTGCTCATAGTCCGTTGATTTCTTGTTTAATGAAGACAGTCACTGAGGCCTATGTGCTCACGTTTAGAAAAGGGAAGAACGCCCGATGTGTTATAGGAAAGTCCCTGTTCGTGTAGTTTACCTAAGCATACATAGCTTTTCGCTTATGTAGGTAGACGCACGTGGAGTTTGACATTCTAAAGCTTGTCGTAGGCTATGAGAGACGCCGTAGCGGAGCTTGAAATTAATTTCCCACCACCTGGGTGTCTTAGCGTGAAGTGATAGCGCCAATCGCACGGGTGTGACCGAAGAGGAAATTTTCAGCGCAGTAAAACGCACGGACGACAGACGAAAAACAAGCACAAGCGCTGACAGATGAACCAACCAGTCCAAATAACCATTCTTCATCAGTTCACATGGGTGTCTTTACATTTAGCCGCCTTCAAAATGCGGCCCCCTTTAGCCAGGACGCAATCAAATGCCCTCTGGTTCGGCGACCGAACGCAATAGCTCCTTGTCCAGCGCAGCCGGGGTAAAAGAGCTATAGAGCCTGCATAAATTAACTTACAAGGAAATTGTACTTGAAATACCTGGCAGTGAACAAACTGGGCGTAAACGAGGCACAGGAGAGGTAACCAAACATCTTGCAGGCGAGTCAATATGCCGAGGCCTGCCATTCGAAAGTGTAAGGCACATAAGACCGGGAAGTGTTAAATATAGTCACGCGGCGAACATAATCAGAAAAAAGAAAGAAGTGACAGCCCCTTACGCGGACATCGGTTTCAAGGGGCGCACCACAACTGCCTCCGCCTCCTAGGACCAACGAGAGGAAGAACGCAAAAAGCGTTGAATCCCTACGAATTCGGAGAAAGCTACGGATTTAGCAACCGTATCTCGATCTCTCTCTCTCGAGCGCACTAAAAACAGCAGAGCAAGAGGATAAGAATAAATCAGAAATAAAACACGCATGCGGAAGAGTGAGTTTTTTCGGTAGTCATGTTTGCGTGGCACGAATTCGAGCGACCCCGTGTGATCTGGCACAGACGACAGAAGCGCAGTAGACAACGAACTTCGGGTGTCGTTGGCTTCTGTAGAGCCCTAGCAGGGTCCGCTTATATGCAGCGTACGACGGTATTCCGCTGTCTTCTATTTCTCCTTCCCTGAAAGTGTTTGGTTCGTCGCGTATTTTGCGCTCGTTGCCTCAATATTGTTGATTCCATAGGCGTACTGAACGTTTTCCAATGTACGGTTGTTTCTTAAACAAACTATATACGTACTTTTTGAACAAGGTTGACGAAGGTTTTTCCTAAATCTTTTTCTTGGATAGAAATATGCTTCGTAAAAAAGTGAATTACGTGCCAGAAACACACAAAAAAAACGAGCCAATTCTTCTAAGCAATCCTGTATACATTCGTTTTAACTAACAGTGCAAAAACAGAATAAAACAAGTAAAATTGGATCAGCGCTAATTTCAGCGCCTTACTCAATTGTTGGAAAAAATAGGGGGCCATTAATGAACAGCGATACATTGTCTGGTACATTATTACCTATCACTGCATCTATATTAAGACTTCGGCTAGTTATTGTTTATCCTTGCACAAAATTAAAATACCTATCAACCGACCGCAAGGCTTCTGGGTAAGCTCTTCCAAGAAAGGTATCACTCTCACATCAGGCTTGATGATCAAGTACTACTATAGTGCAAAGTACAGCCCGTAGGCCTATATTCTTGCAGTGTCTAGTAAGAAGCCACGGGCTATGCTAGGAGCAGATGACGAAGTATCTTCTGCAGCAGCGACTGCGTTAGTGTCCCTCCAAAAACTGCTGTTTTATTGCCCAGTCGTGGTTGTCAAACTGCTGTAGTACATACCTAGCAAAGGACAGCACAGAATTGGCGCAGTTGAACAAAGAAGGCCATTTCGTAGTTCGCACTGACATCATCTGTTCTGAAAAGGGCGGATGAGGAATTCAGAACGATGTGGAATCTCACATTGGCAAGAGTGCGAAACTTAAAAGCGGAATGTTAAATATTGCAGATACTGATCCGGAGTTCCCGGGTTCGAACCCGACGGCGGCGGCTCCGTTTTTATGGACGAAAAACGCTAAGGCGCCCGTGTGCTGTGCGATGTCAGTGCACGTTAAAGATCCCCAGGTGGTCGAAATTATTCAGGAGCCCTCCACTACGGCATCTCTTCTTCCTTTCTTCTTTCACTCCCTCCTTTATTCCTTCCTTACGGCGCGGTTCAGGTGTCCAGCGATATATGAGACAGATACTGCGCCATTTCCTTTCTCCAAAAACCAATTATTATTATTAATATTATTATTATTATTATTATTATTATTATTAATATTATTATTATTATATTATTATTATTATTATTATTATTATTATTATTATTATTATTATTATTATTATTATTATTATTATTATTATTATTATTAAATATTGCAGAGGCTATAGTTTCTCTGCGAAATGAGGCTGACGAGTTGAAATCCTTTATAGAGGAGCACATTTTTGTTGAAAACACAGACACCTGCCATGGCCTTCTGAATTGTTGGTTCAGAGGAACATACGCGGGATGGTGCTGCCTCGCGCTATACCTTCAAATACTTAGTCATTTTGAGGTGGCTACTACAATCGCTGCTCCCTGGCGCTGTCCCAAAGGGTGTGGCAGAGGAGACAGGGTTGTCATGTTTGAACTGACCTCCTTATGGGGCCAGAGTTTACAGTCATTACATTCAGGATTACGTCCAGTACGTACTCGGGTCACTTTGGGGGGCAGTCCCACTTGCTGCCGCCTATTCGCAAGGGCAAGGGCCTGTAACCACTCTTTTCCAACACTGTTCACCGTCAACAAACTGCCAAACGCGCAATTCAACGATGAACAGCACCGCTAAAAAACTTCAGGACTAGAGTCTGTGTGAAAAATACGAAGAAACAGTGTAAGAGCACCCGATTTGAATTTTTTGGAACGCTAAGACTTATTCTCTATGCTAAGGCGCCGACATTGGTAAGCAAGTTTCTCGAGCCTAACGCGGTCCAATGTCGTCCTGCGGCCATGCCCTGCAGAAATCATAGCTTTACGAGTATGCCGGCGTGTGTTTTGTTTCGTTTCATGTTTTTGTTTTCACCACCTAGGTCATTGTTGTATGGCGAATTTTTTTTGTAATAAGTGTGTTGGAGCGTTCCTCTTCACTTTGCAAGCGTGTAAAATCTGGAGTGCTAGGCTTCTGATTGCTATGCCTAAACAAGCTCTAAAAAGGCTCTCGTGTTTCAGAAGGACTGATGCAGCAGAGTCTGACGACTTAAATCCAACACGGTGGTTTCTTCCGAGGATGACGAGGAACCACCGAGAAGGGAAGCTGTCACCGGTAGGCTGAAGCCTCGTTTTTAAATGAAATCGGACCAGTGCATTTCAGGTCAGCATAACGTGGTACAAAAAGGCGGCTCTAATGACATGGAGAAAAGATGTCCTACAGATATACCAACTTGCGCACGCAATGCACCGCTCTCGACGCGACGCTATAGCTCACAAGCAAGTGATGTAATGATATCTTTTAAATGACTGATTTTTACGGCTGCCTGACTCGTCATTGTGTTGTTTACAGCATAGTAGGCTCGTTTACATGACCCTGACGCTGGGGGTTGAGTCTGGTCGCGCCAGATGTATTGTTGATACAGTCCGACCCGATCGCGTTTACATTAACCTGTTTCCGTCGAGCCGAGATAGCCGCTACACTTAGCGTCAAGCAAGGAAGCCATGAGCAGACGTTAGAGGAGGAGGAGGAGAGTGAGGAACGGCCAGACGATCAGTTCTTAGTTCTCTGCGCGGCACCAGCCCGATCAGACAGGAGGCAAAGTGAGGAGGCGCTGACCCTAAGTGGCAGCGTATACGCTCCTTCCAAACGGGTGGGACCGCGTCAACCTACCCCCTGCAGTCGGGCTGACCGAGCCCGAACCGACGCTCACTTACTCCAACCCCCTAAGTGTACATTGACCCGGCTTTGTCTGGCTTAAATAAACGCCCAGGGTACTGCGCTATGGCGTTCTGAGATGGTGTCACCAGTTTATTCGTGTAGGCACGCTCCCTTACTGGCTAGCCGACCAAACGCGTGAACAGAGACCCTCACTTTGCATTACGTTTTACTTGGTAGGAAAGAACACTGCTGGGTTTGTAACTTGACGTAACTCTTACCACCTGCACAGGGGTGACAAATAGTTACACTTTGTAGTAATATCGATGAGGAAAAATATTACGTCGAACAGCAAATGGTTAACATTCACTCAGCAAGAGGCACGTTCACATAAGAAAATGCGTTTCTAGGACAAAGGTAAAGCGCTCCAAAGCAGTGCTTTAAGATGTTTTAGAAACCATTTCTGGTGTATGAAAAAGAACACACATGGGGTGACATCAGTTTCGTATCAAGTTCTCACTTTGGTTCCATTTATGAGATTAACATAAAGAAAGTTGTATCAAATATCATATTTCCTAGCTTTCCAAGGTTCGACCAGAGTACATCTGGGTAGTAATTATCCAGCATGGTATCTGTCAGGTTTATTTGATGCTGTGTATGATTCATTTCAGCTTTATACATTGCGAGTTAACCTAGGAAAGTTTAAGTACTCGTTTTTTTTAGTGCACAGGAAATCCATGCATGCTGGGGGCACTGTAAACATGAACTAACAAAATAGGTAGAGGTATTTACTCAGTGGCTTTTTCTTCTTATGAGAAAAATTAAGTTCAATAGTCCTCTGCAACATACAGTCGAAGCTACAAGCAGAAAGGGGCAAAAACTTACATTTCCATGCCTTAGTATGAAGCATTTGTCCAACCACTTTTATTGTTTTTACCTTTCATCTTGAACTAACGTTATAGATGTAGGGCGCGCGCTGGCCAATTTTTGAGGCCAATTTCCCAAAGGTCGTACACCGTGGCCACTGTGGCTGGAGCGTGTGATATGGAACGTGGTGAACACCACTCCCAGCTCGCAGACAACTATAATGCACTTTTTGGGAAGCTTCCCTGAACATCGGGCAGTGCAAGACCGGCACCTTCGCAGCCGCGCGCTCGCCAGGCACAAACACGTGGATACAGTCACCTGAGTATTGATCTTTGCTTTCAGTCATTACGAGACGAGCTTGAACCGTTCTGTTTGCACGTCAAAGAGCGAATTTCCGGAATGATAAAAGTAACAAGGCAACCTGGGGCAAAAACGTTCTCAGTTCTCACTCTCCTCCCCCCCCCCCCCCCCCCCCCCCCAAATCAGAGAAATGAACGGCAACACGTTTGGCTTAGTAATTTCTCGTGACATTTGAGGATCTTTCCAGCCTTGATGCCGCTAGAGCTCTTGCGTCCTGAAGAAGCCTGGACAGTGTTGGTACCTCGTTTTGCGCTCTACTGCCAGAGCATTAAGAGGGCCATGACGGCGAAAAATGCCCTTCGTCGGCGTCTGTCTGTAGCCTGCATTATGCCAACTGTGGCAGGTGATATTTAATCAGAGTTTCCACTCTCCACCTGCTGCCTGCTATAACACCCGCTGTACTGAACTACCGGCTACTGTAACACATAAGGTATATATTTTTTTTTATTCGAGAAGTGTGCCATGAGGCATAAGTTCAAAAAGGAAAGGGGGGAAGGAATGCACGGGATTGAAAGTTAAAAGAAGGAGTGAAGAACCGTTGCGCTGAGGTAGTCGCAGAGGTTGTTAATGAAGCGGTTGTCCATAGTCCACTTCACGAAGTCACTTTCGCGGTTCCACCGCAGGCCCACCTCCCTGAGGAGCCGTTTTCTGATAGCAGCCGTCGCTGGACACGTCCACAACAAGTGCCGCACATCACAAATGTCCGGTGCAGCGCCACAGTGGGGGCACCTGTCAGGTAGTGGCAGATCTTTGGCACGCCACCGATGACGGACAGACGGTGTCAGAGCCGCCCCTGCCCGAATCCGGCGCACGGATACCTCTTCCTGCCGAGTAAGACTACGGGGGAGAGGGTGCGAACACGGAGGAATGAGTGCGTGTTCGCTGGCGCAGAACTTCGGAATCGGAAACATGGGACAGGAACGGATCTGGGGGAAGAGGGGAAGGTGGCGGATCGTCGAATGTATGAAGATGAGTCATAGCATCCGCTTGAATGTTATGTGGATCCTGGGCATGGCCGCGAATCCAGTGTATGCGCACAGGACATGGATACTTTGCGCAGAGCACATGAATAGATTGTGAACTCTGGAACGTTCGTCGAACAGCCTTAAGCTGTTGAAGGGCGGCGCGGGAGTCGGTGTAAATATGAACTGTATTGAATGTTGGAACGAGCAGAAGGGAAGCAATGGCATTATAAATGGCCTGAGGTTCCAATGCCAGGGGAGTGCACGTATCCTCAGTATACGTCGCGCGAGAGTTGAGATGCGGATGAGATGGACTATACACAGCAGTAACTCCCCTCTTTGCAGAATGAGATGCATCCGTGTATAATATGCACCCTTCAGGCAGATACGCTGCTGATACCGACGGGGAAACAGTGGGGCGATTGTCAGTAAGCTGGCAATAGGACCACGGTGGAAGTGACTTTAAACGATGCAGTTTGAGAGACTGTTTTCTAGCTCCATTTGCCACCCGTTGGTCGATGATTTCACTGAATGTATTAAGTTGGGCGAACACATAAGGTATGATGAAACACCGGTGTAATACCCCACCAGCTCTAATAACACACCAGCGATAGCAACTTTAAAATCACTTCAACAACAACTGAATGTCATTGGGTCCCAATGATAATAGAAACCTAGTGAAGTTACAACCAGCGGTATTTGCCTTAGTGCTGGAGTTATGCTCCAGGCTGCACAATGGTAGCACAAAAGAACAGCAGGTAGAGAAGAATGTTTTCGCACTTCCTCTGCATCAAACCTATTGATTCCACACTAAATGTTTTTCATTGCAGAAGTAACTTTACATTTTGCCTGAAATTCTTTGCTCTTGAAGAACATGGACAGCTTATGCTAGGCTATATAATTAGCTACAGCGCTATCACCAATTTTTTATATTCCGATTTTGTTACAGTAAAATGTGTGTCAAATTTCGCCTGTGGACAAGTATGGTGGTTACTGTCTGTCAACATTGCTTGTTGATCTCTGCGCCTATTTCGGTGAGTAATTTTATTGCTTGGAAGCTCGATATTTTTATGGCTTTTCCACACGTTCTGTCACAGCTATTCGATCACTATTTCGGCGAAGTACTTCCAGTGCTTCATATCCAAAGGAGCAACAGCTTTACCTTCCGTGTTAAAACTGCTCTTCAGATGCGGTGCTGCTAATATATTTATGAACAAATATGCTCTCGGCACTCGTGCCTTGGCTCAGTAGATGTCGGTACTAGGTTATTTAGCCACCTACATTTTCAAATCGTGATGCCAAAAGCTATCGGATAGCATCACAATATCGAAAGCACTTGATGACTGGGATTCTGATAGACGCCAACCGACACACACGCCAAATGATACGCGGTGGAAAGCCGAGCAATCGTTCTGCCTTGGTAGATGGCGGTGGCAATATTGCACGGTGTGGTGCGCCTAGCTGCGAGCGCTTCGCCCACCGCACTTCCAGCCTATTCGCATTCTCTTAGAATAGTATCAGTCACCTGCAAAGTGATGACGTGCATATCGCATTTTAGTAGCAAATGTCGAAAGTGGCCTATAGCATTAAATCGTTTGACAAGACTTCAAATGAATAACAGTAATGGAACCAACTGCTACGCAAGTTCAATCACGTGGTATAACAAAAGAATTTTTTTTTCAATCCGAGAGTACAAATGCAAGCTATTAGTTAGTCAACAATATGTATAGCACAAACAGAGTAGGCGTCTATATCTTATGATCACTTGCAGCCCCCAATGAGTTCACTTTCTGGATCTGAAAACACTGAGCTATTATTTGAACTTGTAACTTTTTCCTGCATCGAGCAACCTAAATGCGTTTCATGTGGTAATGCCTTAATGCAACCATTTTCTTTACTGATAACTGACGCGGTGCATGATTTAGCAGAACTTGGCATGTTATTAAAGAATATTTTGCAATTTGACATGCGAGTAATTAAATTTCTTCCTTTTAAAAAGTACATCCTGACATCGCAGTTTGTGTAGAAGGTGATCATTGTTCGATCTCGCGCTAATTTCTAATACGTCTCTAGAGACCACGTGTGTGCCAGAGAGAAAATGGCAGGCCGTGACCAAGCACTGCTGTTAATTTAGACAAAAGATAAAGTGGCCTAAAGGAATGACCGACAATTCGTGGCGTTCTCTAAAGCTGAATATAAGAATACTTCGTTCACAAGAAATTTCTTGCGGAAGTCTTGCAGCTGTACTCTTTATTATGATCTAATTGCCAGAAATTGTCCAACCCATACGTAAAGAACGGTTAGTCATTAAGAAGTCGATCATCTTAGCGTTCCAGTTTTTTTTAATTGCAGGTTAAATGAAAGCAACTCTCTGGAGCGCTCTAATAAAATCTTCCAGAACCATGCACTTGACGATATTGCCCTACATCGCTAACATGGCTTGATGTAACTGACCTGATAACAACATTTAGAGCCAGCAAGTTTTGTTAGGCGTGATATACTTCTACAATATTCGCGGCGCTTCTCTACCGCAGAATCATCGCTTCAATAACTGCGGCAATAATGTTCCCTTTTTCGCCTTGTCTAAGCATAGATATTTTAAACCTATATGCAGACTCAAAGTTCCCAATAGAAAATGCTCAGATGTGCCTGTAATAAGCGTTTTTTGTTAAGTTAGCCGGGCATTATTACTGGTAGGTGCGAAAGCAAGAAAGGGTGAGCAGTCCGATTAACATCCTATTAAACTATATAACTGGAATAAGTTTCGTTGAAATAAAAGTTCAAACATTTATTGTCCGTTTGGCGCGCACCTCTTCCTGTCTTCCTTCCAGCCAGCTTTGGTTAGTTACTGCTGACACTGTACTAGTCTGAGCGCGCACAGTAATGAGGTAAGCTATATCTGCCCCACTATCGCCGGTGCGGAAATGGCGTCATCAGTGTCTAGGTTGGTTTAGGAGATCTAAGAGACATTATTGGGTCCAAGCTTCACGTCCGAACCGCCAAAAGTTCATTACGGGAGTACACCTCTGTTTTCAGAAGCATCCTGCCTTCTTCTGCTAAGGTTATATATACATCGTCAATTGCGCGAATGGCAGATATACCGCTCGGGGCAAACGCATCCAAATTTTACTTACTCTATTCACAAAGAGTATGAAAAAAATTGATCTCAACGCTTTAACTTTCATCGCTGTAACTTGATGAAAACCGTTAAAGTTCTAGATTGATAGCTTGTGGAAGATTTTTGTGCCTGAAATTGCGTGTTAGGAATAATGACGAACGCGTGTCGCACCCTTTGCGTTGTAACCGAGTTGACGCGTTGTACCAGAGTTGCACACAGTTTCCAGCTTAGGAATAGGACAATCAAGCGGAACGGAAAGCACCGTCAAATCTCAACTGTTTCAGAGGACCTCCTCCCAGATGCTCCCAATTCGCTTTGTGCAACATTTCTTCGCAGGAACCCTGCGACAAAGACCTAGGGACCAGAAGGATTGGGCCATGTAGGGCCAAAACAAAGAACTCCGTGTAACAAGATGGAAAAAAAAACGAGGACATAATTAAATGCACGATTTTTGCGCCCTTCCCAGCTTCTCTTTTAGGCCTTCCGCTTAGAAATATGCTGTTTGGGTTGGACTGGCCCTAGACCAAATAGTCGGGACAAAATAAGTTTCATTCCACAAGAGTGTACGTCGAATGGCAAACGATAAAAATAAGATGAAAAATCGTTTCCAGTATGGCACAACTTCAAGCATATCTGCAGATGCAGTGAATGTTCGTTTGTGCTAGATTACATTGACGAAAGGCGCGGAAAGGGAGGCAGAGAAGCGCAAAACTTTCGGTAATAAACGTTTCTCGGGAGCAATGCCTTACACTTGGATAGTATTTTTTAAAGCGAGATTTATTGCCTCAGAGCATCAATGATGAGCGAAGGTGTGATCCGGCACCCGCTCAGTTCAGGTGCCGGAACCTTGTAGGCTTAACAGCTGGGCAGTCCCAGAGTAAGTGATGAATGTCGGCTTCAAGTATTTTCCCTTACCTAGTTGTGTATTCTAACCTAGCAGTTGTGGTGGCAATAAATACATTGTGCACAGGCCAGCATGGATAAAATATGTGGGCGTACTCTCCTACCTCTGCTGGCGCGTATGTTTGCAGCACAGTTTACGCACTACATTTAGTAGCGCTGTACTAAATACGGGTGATCTCAATGGTCATAACTCAGAAAGGGAAATTTAACAAGCTTTTCAACACAAAATTGTGGTTTATATTTAGGCCTACACATTTAGAAGTGCGCATTTCTTTATTTCATGATGCAAACTAAGGAATAATTCGAACCCATAAAAGTAGTAACTAATTTAAATAACTGGTGGCCATGTACAAAGTGGTAGTTGTTAGAAATTAGGAAAAATTACTAAAATAACTATGCATGCTTACCTGTAAGATCATAAGGCCGTTATTGAGAAAATATTCTTCTCTATACAGCTACGACTGCTACATACTTTCCTATACTAAGAGCAGAAAATTAGAACAAGACTCAGCTTTTTCCGATGGCCGGTAAAAGGGCTTTATTCTTTTCTTCTAGCGGTATTCATCCAGCTATATATAGATAGGAAGCTTTCCCTGCCTTGAAGAGTACTTGACTCTCATCGCCATCGCATTTACTATCACTTATAGTGAGCTGGTGTAGTGACATTCATATTTTGTCGCTAGCGCCTTTAATATTATTCCAAAGATTATTGATGTTTCAGCTGTCTAAGTTTCATATTAGTGCTGGCGCTGTCTTTCCATCCACGATTCACCTCGGGAGGCGATTTGCTGCACATGGAAGCTACGGTACTCTAGTATGGAGGCACTTGTACCGGATCCTTCACAAATGAGCATTATTACACTCTTACCATCCTAGTAAGCTTTGGACTCTCTATGAATTTATGCATCCATTAGCTATTGTTTTATATTTACAGTGCCATTTTCGATAAGTTAGAAGGGTGATTGATCGGGCTAGTAGGCGATTCACATGAGGTTCCATAGCGCAAAAAGCAGGGACAGGACAGAACTCAAGAACAGAACCCGTTTGTACCGTGCACTGACAACATCGTGGACAAGATACCGCATTCGTGCGGCAAGCCGTACATTGGTCGAACCGGTCGTTGCCTAAATGCACTGTAAGACGGACCTTTGGCTCCGGAACCTTCAGTGGCTGGCACTTAAGGAAGAAGACGACGAGAAGCTCTTAACTCTCTGACGCTCGTGCGCGCTCTCGACTGCCGATGCTGGACTGGATCTGGACGGTACTGTTCGCGACACAGAACCTTGTAAGACGTCCTTTATTACAGAACTCTTCAAAGAGCACAAGAAGAATGTTAGGGATGCGGTGTGCGGACATATGGCACGTGGTTGCTCTTTTCATAAGTGCAAGCCTTACTTCGGCGAATGCGCTGTGATAGAGAAAAAATGAAGATAAAAGAACAATAGGCATAATTGAAACGTTTGCGATGGAAAAAGTTATGACTGAAAAATGTCTAAGCAGTGAATCTTTATCACTCTCAACAAAAGATTGCCTTCTTGGATGCAGAGCACTGTATGAACTTGTGAACAATCCTTACATGTTTTTGGGTTTTCTTTTGGTTACAATTGGTTTATTTTTGTTTTCTGCTTTCTTGATGTCTGAATTCTCATCGTCAGCCTGATGTAATTTCCCTTCTTTTTTGTGCCTTCATAAGACTATAAACCTCCTAAACGACAATAAAGCGTTCAGTGGAAGTTAGTACTCGTGTTCTGCCATTTGCCTGCATTTTGTGCTATGGAACGTCACTTTTTTTTTGCATCTCAGTGCAACTCTACTGAAAATTTTCGTGTGCCATGACTGTCGGAGAGACTTTCGTAGCAGTGTGTTTCCTCGGATTAATCACTGCATTTGGCAGCGATTTTTTTCTTGAGTTTACTCACAAAAAAACAGAGCTTACTGGAAAAAAGCAGTTAATTTACTTTTTAATAACTCCGCAAAGATACTTATATCAAAATGTAGATTCTTTTACTGAATACTTAGCTGCTGTGGCCACTTATTCAAAAAGCATGCAAAAACACGCAGTTTTGAACTACTGTATTTAGCTGTATTTTTGCCGGCACTCATCTCTGGGGCAGAAACGTGGAGGCTAAGGGAAAATAGTACTGTTTTAGTTAAGGATAACACTGCGAAGTGTGGAAAGAAAACTTATCGGTGCAACGTTAAGAGACCGGAAGCGGGCAGAGTGGATGAGGGAACAAATGAGGGTTAATTGCACCACCATCATCATCATCAGCCTGACTACGCCTACTGCAGGCAAAGGCCTGTCCCGTCTCTCCTATTAACCCGGTCCTCTTGATTTCGACATCGTAATCGAACTGAAGAGCAAGAAATGGGCTTGGGCAGGGCTTGTAATGTGCAGGCAAGATAACCGATCATCGGTAAGGGTCAGAGACTGGTCTGCGTGGAAGAGAGGTGTAGCAGAGAGTGGCAGAACGTTAGGTGGGCGGATGAGATTAAAACGTTTGCGGGGATACAGTGGCCGCAGCTGGCACAGAACAGGGTTAATTGGAAAGACATTGAAGAGGACTTTACCCGGACACGTCACCGCGGTCGCGGGACATACGACACGGTAAGGGCCCGTATAGTGCGGCAGAGATTTTTCACTCAGGCCGACTCGGCGGGACGCTACCCAGAGCAAGACAAGGAAGCGAGGGGGTGTAAGTGACGTCGGGATGGTGACAGTCGTGACGGCGTTTTTGGCAGACTTGGGATGCGGACAAGCTCTGGTGAGCTAGAAGACGGGCAGCGTCGGCGAGGGCGATGGTGTCCCTAGCACAAGCACCCATGAAAGTGGTGGCGGGCAGGACACTGTCGAAGGGCCGCAAAGGATCACGGCCAAACAGAAGATAAAAAATGAGGGAAATCTTCTGTATTGTGACTTTTAGAATTGTATGTGAATGTCACAAATGGGAAGCTAATATCACAGTCATGGTGACGGTCAGAGATGTCCATGAAAATCATGTCGGTGAGGGTACGGTTCAGACGCTCGGTCACGCCGTTTGTCTGTGGGTGGTAGGCCGTGGCGAATTTATGACGGACGGAGCAGGAGCAGGGAAGTTCGCGACCACCTGGGAAGCAAAGCAGCGACCGCGATCGGTAAGCAGTTGACGGAGAGCACCATGGTGGAGTGTGACGTCGTGCAGGAGGAAGTCAGCGATAACAGTAGCGCAGCTGCTTGGGATCACTCGTGTGACAGCGTAGAGCGTCGAGTAGTTCATCGCGATGGCGATCCATTGTTCAACACGGCAGACATCGGAAACTGGCCGAGCAGGTCCAGGCCGACACGGAAAAAGGATCTATTGGGATGAGAATCGGCTGAAGGTATCCGGGAGGAAAAACCGAGGGCTTCTTCCAGCGCTCGCAGAGCTCGCAAGTGGCCACATAGCGCCGGACAGAGCAGAGACCTGTCCAAAAGAAGCGGTGGCTCATGCTGCGGTCCTTGCGGGAAGCACCAAGATGACCTGCCGTGGGAGTATCATGGAGCTGTGCAAGGATGTGGGAACGCAGGTGTTCACGGGCCACGAGAAATAACTCAGCGCCGTTAGGCCACATAACGATCTGGTAGAGCATAAACGGGGCAAGCAAAGCATCAGAGCGGTTGGCGGTGAGGCGGTCGATGAGGAAGCGTAACGAGTAATCTAAGCTCTCTTCTTGAGCAATCTTGCGGAAATGCGATATGGACAAAACGCAGGCGTCAGCTTCAGGTTCGGTCGAGGAAGGCGCATCGACAGGAGGACCAGACTAGCAATCTGCGTCTTGGTGCAATCGACCGGACTTGTGGACGACAGAAATAGCATATTCTTCAAGTAGAAGAGTCCATCGCACCAGCCAGCCAGTCTTTTTACATAAGGCTCTTCTACAACCTCATTTCGCAATCCCTGCATGACTAAGTTTCCACTAACTCTAATGCCTTCTCGTTCTATGTAAAGACTATATATAGGTTTTTGCATTTCTCTATCACCTGATATATAGCGTGAATATGGTCTATATTAGAGTACCCGTAACGAAAGCCTAACGTTGTCCTGACGTCATTAGTGATTACCTTAGTATATATCTTACAGGCAATTGACAGTAACATGATTGGTCTGTAATTTTTCAAGTCTTTGACGTCTCTTTCTTGTGGATTAAGATAATGTGAGGGTTTTTTCAAGCATTTGATATGTTCGCGATGTCAAAGAGTTTAGCGTATACAGGGTGGCTAGTTTTGCTACCACAATCCGCCCTCCTTCCTTAACTGCTTCTAAATCATTAAATTCACAACTGCACCTTCATTTGGTGCATAAAATGTCTGACACACGCCGCTTTATGAACATGCAACGCGGGAAAGCGAACTCAACTACCTTTCAAATCGGTATTTTTGCGTTCGATATTTCGAAACCTATTGCTAATTAAGTAAATTTAGAAAGACAGGCCATCTGAAATTTTGACGGCCTTTCACTTCAGAACGTAGCAATTCCCCTTAAAACCAATCATACAAAAGTTTATTGCTAAATTTATTTCATGAATTGTCTAAGTATTGATTCATAATAGGCACATAAAGTCAGTCTTGCTTTACAATGCACCTCAACAGACTGCATCCGACGTATCTCTCACAGTTTTTGAACTTTAAATCTGTGAAGAAAGAATTCACCTTGTATATTTCAGCCTCTACCTGTTCTGTACCTGTGGCAACATCACGTACTGAAATACGTCGGGCACCCATTGGTTATGGAAACAGTGCCTGACGCCACCTCGCATCAGGTAACATTGAACTCTTAGTTTCTTCATTCGCCACGACAGGCTTTTCGCGCAAGAATACACGACACATAGACAGAGCGACGGGACGATTGAACTCATCCTGTATTCTTTTCTACATGCCGTCGTTTTGTCGCGGAAACCTGTCATGGCGAATGAAGAATTTGGCCAGCTAGCCCGACAACAACACTTGGTAAATCTAATTTTCTTCCCGTTTTTTCTCGTTTTCTTTGCTTTCCTTAACATCTGACTAAAGAAAGTATCGTTTGTGAGCTCATCATACATGCCTTACCGCTCTTTCTTTCGCTATCCTTGATAGCACAGATCAATAATCTTGGAGAAGACGGTGTTACCAGCGAATGTAGCTGTATTTTTTAACAAATTTCTTGCTCCACTTTTTTTGCAACCCTACCACTCCCATGTCCGCATGCAGATTGATTCTAGTAGTCCTTTTTTCTTAAGGATTTTTCAAGGTGACAAATATACTCGGAAGCTCAGTAGCTCTCCACGACTCAAAACTCCGGTACGATTGTCCCTTCCTCAGTCTTGCCATTCGTGATGGGGTTAGATGAAGTAATCATCTTCTCTCTCCCTCTGAAACTCTTGTTCGTCTCAATATTCTCTCTATGAAACTTCCGTTGGCACTCAATAGAGGCTTGTGCTTCTAATGGCAGTGAACTATGCATCTGCAGAAAATTATTTACCAAAATTGATGGGTGCAAAGTAAGAGCCACTTTTGACCAAAAGCAATGGATGTCAGTTCGTTAGAAAAGCACCACCACAAGCGTTTCCCATGACATATGGTGTCGGCCTATTTCACAGGCACTACAATGCTAGGAGAGAAACTTGGCTCTCGAGAATAGAGAGGGGTTGAGAAGGAGGAAAAGAACAACGCCAAAATTCCTTCCTTCCTTCAAAAGAAGGCTCGTTTTCCTCTTAAGAGCGGCGGCTCTACTCTCTGCTAGCTTTGGTTCCTCGCGAAATAAGATTTACGCTTACAAGCTGTACTGGGAAGACGATGGAGAAGAGGTACCACGAAAAATTGAAAAATAATTTCTTCAAAATGAAAGAAAATAAGGAAACCGTGGTTGGACCTTGCCACCTTTTTTAGTAATGTTTCAAGTTATTCTCTTACGGTAGCTGTGTCTGAGAGCTTCCAAGTCTTCACTCAATATTACTGCGACCTGCGTAGATCTTTTAACGTTACGATATTGATGCACTCCCAGCAAGTTCAAGAAATAAAAGGGGCCATGCAGTGCCGTCCAGGCTGCACAGAAGAAAAGGCGTGTCCGTCCTTTATACGAAACTTGGATTACTGCTCTTCAGAAAGAAATGAGATGGCTGAAGGCGCCATGCGTAGTATCCTCTTCTAATGGTTTAGAATGGCGACTTTGCGAAAGCCATCTCGGGTGCTGATGGGATCGCAAGAGATTCAATCAAGGTATTGCCGTTTACTTTAGCCCTGCGTAAAGTACTATCAGGAGCAAATAAAACGCGAACAATACTACGGAAACACTGGCAGCAAAATAAGACACCTTAAGTACGAGGGAAGCTCAATACTAGCCTATGTTCAGTTCAGTTCAAGGGTGAGAAGATTGGCCATTAAACCTTTTTGTCAATCTTGCTTCTATTTCTTCTGCAGGAACTAATGTGCTTGTGTTTATGTGTTGACAACTGAGTCATTTTGTTCACATTACGTTTGTGTCTGTCAGTACACCTAAAGGGCTACTCTGTACTCTTTTCAGGATAAACTTGGCTGATGATAACATGAATACTTTTCTCCACTCTTCGGTTCTTTATAAAAAATTAAGTTGAATATTTTAAAGCAGCAAAGAAAACGAATGTCGAAGCCAAAATGGAGACGTGCGACACACAGCTCTGTTTCGTACAAAGCACATGTGCAGGCAGTAAAGTTACTCCAAATATATCTCTCGTACGCATTGCGTTATTATGCTGGCATACTGGTGAGTCTGATCATAAATTACGCAAACCGAAATTGCAATCAGAGCGACATATTTTTTTCCAAAAACTGGAAGGGAGCGAAAGTGAAGAGGATATATCTACGTTTCTGCCTTCATACGCTCAATGTTACTGGCACAAGTCTTTCCTACTTAAAGGCATACTCCATTACATTTATAGGCGGTCGAATTTTGGGCTGGGATGAAAGCTGCAGTTCCTAAGACGACTGAAACCGCATCGTTTTGAGCAGGAAGCCAGCGGAAAGCTCTTCTTCCCCTCGTTTATTTCCTTGAGCTGCTGCACATGGCGGCGGCGCCCCGAACTACTGCTCCTAGGAAGCTGTGACGTCACGCGTCTCCCTGCCTCCGTGCCCGGTCGGCCCGGCCGCTTCGGCATCACGGCGTGCGCCTGCAGCAGATGCCTGGACGCTAGCGCCACATAGGGGACGCGCTGCGAGTGCCGCCGCGTGTGTCCGGAGTCCTCTGAGGTCGAATTTGATCCACGCGGCTGCCAGACGAGCATAGGATAAGGGTGCCAAAGTATTATTCGGCTAGAGGTTGGAACAGTGCGGCGGGGGAAGAGACACAGGGGAGTAACAGTGCTTTAGTCACAGAAACGGCGTGCTGCATACTTTTTCGCTACGCCGACGCAATTAGGTTGGCTGTTTTTATATGTCGAGCACTCACTCCGCTGTTCGCGCTGCCTACGTAATGTACACGTCCTATTTCAAATCCAACCCGCCGCATCATGGCACCGCGGCTGTTATTTTTATGTGGCTGGAGCAATAAATGATAGTAATGCCTTCATTTATCTTCGACAAAGGAAATATTTTAACACTTATTTCAGGAAATCTTGTCTCGGTAGCGTCAAATTTGATTATAATATCCACAGCTACCCTTACTGGGAGCGTGCCTGCGCAAAATGACATCCTCCAGACTCGTTTTACTCGTCGTCGCTCGATGAGGCTGCTGGGTTTTAGCCGCATCTCTAGTCGATGGTCATTACGATATCTGAATGACATGATCGATACTACCACTGCCACTTTTCAGGCTGTAACTGTCGATCAGTTTCACGTTTTCATGCTGCCAACTCTGTACTTCCTGCGCAACAGCTGAACCGATGTCAGCATGGCGCGACGGGAGCTTTCCGCCGCAAGACGTATGACGTCACGCACGCCTCCCGCCTGCGCGGGCGGAAAATGGCGAGCGCACAAAACCTGCCAAATAACGCCATTCGTACAAAAATACATGCAATAAAGACTGAAAATTAAGATAATCGCACCTTCTGAATCCAATTTCGGCGATTTTACAGAAAATCAAAAATTAAAGCAGTATCAATTTAAGTGCTCCATTTGAAAAAGAACATTTTCGCACGCATTCACCAGTGGAACGCCTCACGCCTACAAACTATTAAAGGAATAGAGGCGACAAAAAGGACAACTGAACGAATATAGACGGGCTCCTCGGCATGTTACTTTGGCTTCAAGAAGGCCTTGTGTTTCAGCAGTTTTATTTCCTGAGGATGGTCTCACCGGTGCTGCCTCCGAAATATTACAAGCAATGGCCGCCCATGCATTCAAAAAATCAAAGGAAATGCCGAGAGATCTTGGCGATTTCAGTGGAGCGTTTTTGTTGTCTCGCTGCTCTGCTGAAAATGCGACATCATCTCATTTGTAGATAGGATTTCGAACGAGGATTGCTATGCTTCGTTCGTTAAATGCAGTAATAAACATCCCAGTGTCAAGTGCAGGTTTTCAGAGTGATCCGAGCTTTCGGAAAAATCTGAGGTTACCAAGCTGAATGTATACTCTAAGGAAAAGCGCTGACCTGCTTGACATAGTATATCTTCTGTCCCATTAGAAAGCTCCAAGAGATTATTCCTTATTTAGCGTTCTATACACATGGCTCTAGATATGGCTAAAGCATGGCTGAGAAACGTCGAAAATCTCAAGCACTGTAAAGAGCACATTCTACCTCCTAAAAGTCATAACTGGAAGTAATTTCGGAAGTAGCATGCAGCCATTACCTGAGGTCCACATGCGGCAGTTCGTGGTACCATTAGACCACCTTTCACGTGTCTCGCGGCACTAAAATGCAGGAGACCAGGACACTGTTTTCGTATGTTGCTATGGGTCTCGAGGATTGAGATTCTACATGAACACTGTCTAGCGAAAGGAATTTATTTTTGTGCAACTCTGAATTAATTTTTCTTTGCGTCTATACGTAAAAATACAGCACGGAGCGGAAAGTTCAGCAGAAAAATTCGTTCATATATTGGTACACTTTCGAGGCTATGCACCTCAGTGCAAGCCCGCCGTGTGAGTTTTAGACAGAGAGCAACAGCTGTTTATTGTCCAAGACTCCAGCAAATAACATACGCCTATAACTTGTGTAGTATATTAAAGAAATGCGGGCTCCCATGCATAGCGAGGGAGAATCCCGGTAAAATAAGTAGACCAAAGGCCAGAAAAAGCGGATGAGGTAAAGCATTTTGTTGGTAAATGGAAGACTATTCTGCCTGGTTTCGTGCCACAATTTTTCTTGGTATACACCTTTTCACAAAACGACGTTTGAGCAGCGCCATCACCTGACACGGGCGACGTCTATTGCCAGAACCGGATATGGCGCCATTCTGGACTGTGAGCATTGCGTGATCTCATCGGCTGCACTTCGGTAGTGCGATATTCGCGGAGCCCTATTTCGATTGTTTTCTTCCGCTTCACTTGTTTTGTGCCACTTGGCGTGCTCTCGTGAGCGATCAGTGAGGGGTGCAATGGCAGAAGCAAGCCCAGCCAGTGGACACAGCGTTTCTTCGTCGGTAGCGGCGGCAGCCACGACTCCTTCGTCGAAACCTGGCGTGCTAATCAGCTCTAAGTGCTTTTCCTTGCCATTGCTGCGCATAATGACTGTAGTCTCCGATTGAGTCGGTCATCTGTAAGTTCTGCGGTTGAGGGTTTCCTGATTTAGCGAAAGCAGGCGCGTATGTAGCTGTCAGGCTAGCAGAACTAGTTCGCTAGACAGACGAAGACGACACGGCGCCTGTCCTGTGTATCTGACACAGCGCCTGTCCTGTGTATCCCGTGTCGTCGTCGTCCGATTAGCGCTATCACTTCGAACGAACTAGCCCAAAACAACCTTCTGCTGCATAGAGCTAGGCGCTTTCGGCTAGCCGACCTGAGACAGCGGTTAGTAGATATGTGTTGATTCCGCGATACGCTTCCGATGCAACTCAGCAGCCCAGTTAAGCAAAGTTTATTGCATCTGGTGCAGCGCAGGGTGCTCATAACATAATGTAGCAAAAGCAAGAGCGTGACACTCGTGCAGCGCGGTACCTGCGGCGATCCGACGCGCGCAGCGATCACATATGTCAGCGCAACTGAAATAGCCCAGGTGCTTGATTTAGAAATGAGTTTTATTTCCTGGACCGCGCATGCCGCGTGTGATCGCCGAGACAATGCTTTGGCGGGCTCAAGTTCTGCATACATGTAATATTTAGACTGAAATGCTAAGTGCCTTTTTACTGGCGTGCTATTTCTGAAGGTCATTTGAGGAGCTCACTTGATGCAGTGGTGCTTAGCAAAAAATAATTGCAGGGATATATTCAGGAGCATAAACGGGCATGTGAAAAAAATGGTGTTTTGCTTGCATCTCATGTGATGCAAGCATGGAGGGTGACTGACCCATTTTTTTCTTTGCACGAAACCTTGTTTATACTCATCCGGATGAGATTAAAGATTAGACTGAGGATATGCGGGACTGGCCTGAAACTAAGGGACCAGATATAGTATATTATTTAGTGCACTCAAAGGCCTGCGACCTTCAAGAAGTGCGATGGTACAAATCTCTGGAATCGTACAGCTATCTAAAGTCAGGCTGGGTTTGCAAAGTTCTCTTGCATAAAGTGAACGAAGATATTGTGCTTTTGAAGGTAGATGTCACGCCTTCACAAGCCGTAAAGAACAAGCCTCATCGTGAGTGGGTTTCCGCAAAGAAGTAAGGTGAATTTTTGAATGCAGGCTGCACCTGCATGGCTGGGCAAGCCAGAGTTTGTAGCCATGTAGGTGCTGTACTCTGGAAAGTAGATTGCGCTTTTTCCTGTGGTCTTACTAGAAAGACTTGTACCGATGAAATATCAAAATGGAACAAAGGCACAACGCGAAATGTCCACCATCTGAAATGGAGGGAATTGACTTCAGGCTTCAAAAAACGCCCCGCCGCGGTGGCTCAGTGGTTAGGGCGCTCGACTACTGATCCGGAGTTCCCGGGTTCGAACTTGACCGCGGCGGCTGCGTTTTTATGGAGGAAAAACGCTAAGGCGCCCGTGTGCTGTGCGATGTCAGTGCACGTTAAAGATCCCCAGGTGGTCGAAATTATTCCGGAGCCCTCCACTACGGCACCTCTTCTTCCTTTCTTCTTTCACTCCCTCCTTTATCCCTTCCCTTACGGCGCGGTTCAGGTGTCCAACGATATATGAGACAGATACTGCGCCATTTCCTTTCCCTCAAAACCAATTATTATTATTATTACTTCAAAAAACGACTGTTGACCCCACCGTACAGCGTCCCGCACGAAATGAGAGAATGCCGCTTTCGCAAGCTGAAATCAAGAGGCTGCATGAGGGCTCTGGTTACCCTGAGCTATTCAACATACCAGGTATGCCTCGTAGGGTCTATGAAGCTCCACCAGTGATTACAGAACCGTAACTAACAGGTAAAAAAGGTGCTGTGCAGTGCGCAAGGATAGACAGATTATTGACAGAAGTGAATTAACTGGCTAATAACACCACTGTGATTTTACGAAGCCTGTTTTGCTGTGAGAAATCAATGGCAGTCTTCTACAAGTAACAGCGTTACAGTGGTGATGACACTGGATGCCAAGATTGGCTTCCTAGTTCCTAAAGGTCACATTTGCTTTGAAACTGTGAGCACCAGTGCTCACCATGAACAAAGCTATAAGCATGGAGGACACCTAATTGCATTATCTGTGACAATGAGATGGAATAACCTCGCTGTGAGCATCACACACCACGCCACATGAGACGTCACATGTTAAGCATTCGGTACACTACATGACGTAACCTTGACACAATATTATGCATTATGACTAATTAATTCGTTTATTATGAGTCAATCATGACTACACTAATTACTTTTGTCGTCATGACTGTACTTATGACACACGCACACAGTTGTCACACACATTTCCACTGATACCAAACACCACCCAGTAACTAATTATTCATGACTTATGATACATGTATCATAAGAGTAGTTTAACATAAGCACATACATGATGATCGCTAGCAGAGACAGAGCAAGACACGTGCAGACAAGGTGTGACATCCGTCACCAGACACTGGCTTTCTTCTCCAATGAGGCTATTGCGCTATGCATAATAAGTTCTACATTTACTCTACTGATTTTTTTTACATTCACTTTCTGGAACACTGCTGCACTCCGCCAGGCTGCCCCAATATCAGAAGACCAAGATAGCTTGCAGCACTGCTCCCACGACGACATCAATGCACTGCCCGAGAGCTGTGCCCGCTGCAGCAATTTCTACTCAAAGTTCATAGTTCTTTCCCCAAGAGCTGCGGCATCCCTCGAGGAAAATACGTTAGAGGACAGCCCGCTTTGGAAAGATGTTCGCTTATTGAGACTAACGGCATCAAATGTAAAAAGCGTGCCCAAAAAGAGCACAACACCATGCAAAGCTGCACTGCAAGCCATGTTGTCGCCCAGATTTACTCGGAATGCTGCGACAAAGCACGGCCATAAATATGAGCCTGTTGCCCGTGAGCAGTTTTCCAAAAGACCTGGGCTGAGTGTGACACATACTGGCACTGTATTACATGCGACAGTGCCTTGGTTGTCTGTTTCACTTGATGGTGTTTTGCAGGCAGCTGATGTACTCTTAGAAGTGAAATGGCCGTATGTAATGGATGCAGTTGACCTAATAAGGACAGGGAAGTATGATGTGAAGGAGGTCGGAGACGTATACATATTGGCAGAGAATGGCCCTAACGGTTATTATGGCCAAGTGCAATTCCAAATGTATAATACTGGGCACAAGTTGTGCTACTTTTACATTTGGTCTGTAAAAAGTGATGCGCTTCTAACGGTGCCTTTTGTAAGTGCTTTTGTGGATGGTCAAGTACAAAGATTACAGAAGTTCTACTTTTGTGAGCTGTTGCCAGAAATGGAAAAGCAGCATGCAGAGGGCAAACTGCAATTGTGTAAGGAGTACATGAAACTGTGTGATCTGTGATGCTAGCAGTGCTGAATTTTTCATAGTTGGAAAAGTTACCGTGCCAGCCTATTTTGACTAAAGAATTTAATCACATAACAGTGTAATAAATTTTATTGCCAGAATGATACTCTGAAAAACTGCAATCTTGAAAGGCCACTCATTCATCCCTTCCTGCGACACTCCTGGCAATTAGAGGACCTTTTAAATTTCAGAGGCCACCACAGACAAATATCATGTCACTTATGGTTTTATTTGATCGTATTGGCAGGACTTGCTTGAATATTCTAAATGTCTTCATTCTATTTATGGCCCTTTCGACGTGTATGCGTAAAGACGCAATTCTCCTCGTTTGAGTTAATTTACTCTCACTGAGCTGGGACTTTTCTGCAAAGAGACAGCAGGTGAGTCAAGTTTTGCCCACAAAATTTGGTTTGTCGCTTACCTCCTCCGAAAAAAGGCACATTGAGTTTGACGCCTTGAATGTCAAGATTAGTGCTTAGCACAAAACCTCGGTCAGCCATTACTTCACCTGGGCCTATAAGATCTTCCACGCCACAGTCACTCATAAATTTGTCCGAAGCTCTCCCACCATAAGCACGTGACACAAACATTATATAGTCATTTGGGGCAATGGCAGTGAGAAACTTAACAGTGTTATGCGCCTTATAGCTGCTGCACGTCTGAGCTCTAGCAAAGAAGCTTTTTTGGCCGCTGAAGGAAGACCTCCGAGCAGTCCATGATACAAGTTTTCTGATAACCATTCAGAGTAAACGATTCTGGCATGCTGTTTCTGATTAGTGATCGCGGCAGCCACACCACAACGTTTTTCATAACCTTCTGCAACACAGAGAAGGTTTACATGAATAGCTTGTACACATATGAAATGGATATGCCAAATATCCTTGCCAAGTGTCCCTAAAGCAGACCAAGACGCATTCTCATTAGGCTCGGAAGCAGCTGGTCCTCGACTGAGAGTTTTAAGAAGGTCTTGTTGCTTCAATTGTTACAGCTTTGACGAAGCTGTCAAAGACTGGCTTCGATAGTCCTGTATAAAATTCACACTCCTCTTCTGTCAAGTTTGACGACAAGCCTTGTTGCTTTCCAAAAAATGTATTGCAGCCCACATTTAGAATCGGTATGGTCATTGTGGCCAACTTCTTCCCACTGTGTTGACTTGTCTGTTGTTGAGACCTGTTGAAGAAATACAGCCAAGTTTAGAGGTCACAAAAAAGCAGAGTGGAACACAAAGGTGTCCAAATGAACGAACAAAATTTTTGCATGCTGAGGATGCTCTGCAATTAATGCACCCCTCGTACTCAGGGTATTAACGTTAGGACTGCTGTCTATATTTAGCTCAGAAGCAGATGTCCTGATACCATGCATGAGCACTTAATACAAGGACCATTTGCCAAAAAAGGTTACTCGCTGTGCAATACAACAGTCCTCAAAATGTCCGACCACCATGAAACCAGAGTGCACGCTAGTGGACTTTTAGTAAACTCTGCATGTAATCCACTCAGCCATTGCAGCACAGAATTATTTAAACCAATAATAACTGCACACAATCCAGGCTCCACTAGTACAGGGAGCATGCCTTGTAGTCTCCCTCTTGTGTGCTTGCTTCATAATGACTTATGATTGTGATCAAAACATGTCATGTCCTTAGTTACCCTAACAAGTAAGGCAACTACCTGTATTACTGTACGGTAAAGTTAATGCAGGAATCTCTACTAGGCTTCGATTGTCCTTCATGAGAGAAGTATTTAATAATTGCATCACGCCAATACTCACCTCAGGTGAGGAACAGAATCGCAGAAAATGAAGACAGAGCAGTGAGCTATGGAATGGAAAAAGCACAGCATTAAGAGACAGGAAGAGAGTACACTGGCTAGTGAAGTTTGTAGCGGGGAGCGGAACGGACGCAAGAGTGGCAGATCGGGCTAGTTGGTAATTTTCCATAATGCGATACAGCGCGAATAAAGACGGGGACGAAGCGAGACAAGACACCACAGCGCTGTGGTGTCTTGTCTCGCTTCGTCCCCGTCTTTATTCGCGCTGTATCGCATTATGGAACGGACGCTTTGTCGGCGGCGTCTGCTAAGTGGGCTCTCTGCCCGAGCCTTTTCCGCCAGTGGACTCCCCGCGGGAACTCTCGGGGTGGCCAGCACTATGACCATCATTGTATTTTTAGTGGACACGAGTGCTTCGATGAACCAGCGGACTTACCTGGGGGCCAGGTTGTCCGTGCTGGACGTCGCGAAGGACGCGGTCGAACGCTTCATCAAGATCCGCCAGAGGGATTCGGCCAGTCGCGGCGATCGCTACATGCTGCTCACTTTCGAGGAACCACCGGCAAATATCAAGGCCGGCTGGAAGGAGAACCATGCGACGTTTATGTCCGAGCTGAAAAACCTCCAAGCGTCCGGACTCACGACGCTGGGCCCCGCGCTGAAGAATGCCTTCGATCTGCTCAACATTAACCGCATGCAGACGGGCATTGACACGTACGGCCAGGGCCGATGCCCCTTCTACCTTGAGCCGTCCGTGCTGGTGGTCATCACAGACGGCAACCGGCTCACGTCTTCGGCTGGAGTCCACGAAGAGCTGACACTGCCAATGCACTCCGCTGTGCCTGGATCAGAGCTGACAAAAGAGCCATTTCGGTGGGACCAGCGCACGTTTGCTTTGGTGCTTAGGATGGCAGGAACCCAGGCGCCTACACAGGATGCACCACTAACATCAGATGCGTCTCCCATTGATGACATGTGTGAAGTAACAGGAGGCCGCTCCTTCTGTGTGAGCTCTCACCGACTGCTTGTGCAGAGCTTGGAGGCACTGGTAGCCAAGGTGCAGGGTGGGGTGGTCATAAACTTTGAGCGTGCAGCTGAGGATGTCTGGGAGCCCAACTGGCAGAGCTGTCGTCGGCTCATCTACGTCCAGCGCTCAGCTCAGAAGGGCTACTCGGTGGGCCACTGGCCTCTCCCTGAGGCATTCTGGCCTGACCTCAACTCTCCTTCACTGCCTCCACGGACTGCGCACCCTCAGGTGCGTGTGTGCGGCTCACCAAGTGAGCCCCTCCTGCTGGAAAACTTGCCGTTTGACAAGTATGAGCTGGAGCCATCACCATTGACCCAGGCCATCCTGGGTCGCAAGCAGCCCACGGTTGCCTTTGCCGTCTCAGTGGCTGCAGTAGCTGCAGTGAAGAGTAAGAAAATCCGCATGGAAGGGTGAGTAATAGGAAGTGAAGACAACCGGTGGTGTTTTCATGTAACAGCCTGAATTCCAAGAGCAAACAAGCGTAGCAAGTAGTAGCAGGGACGGGTGGGAGGACGAGAGAAAATCTGCACGGGTAAGACGGCCACAGCTTGTGCAGAACAGCTTACTTGGAGGTCAATATTTCGGAAAGGCCATTGTCCTACAGTAGACATAGTTATGCGGCTGGTAATGATGATGTCTGTGATCTTATGGCCTTACTTGGGCTTTCTTGGAAAGCATTTGGTTATTGAAACCCTAGCTGGGGACGAGTGTTTTCAAAATGCTTCGCACTCTAGGGCAGGCACTACTTGTATCAGAAGCAAGAATGCTGTCGCGGAGAATTAGAAAGCCACAACATACCATCCATCTCAGTTATATCAACTGTTTAAAAACTATTACAGGTGTCCACCGTTAGTAATAGCCCCTGAAGCCACTGCAAAGCAATAAAATGTTTTGTGGTCACTCGCTGTTACAGTGTCTTCGTTTTGAAACTGTTGACCATCTGCTCGTGCTGCCTGGGTTGGCACCTGTACGAAAAACACCAAATAGTCAACAAGCACAGCATCCCAGGGCTTCATGGATTTGTAAGGCATGATCTTAGAATGTTTGATGTTCTGCGGTACACACCGTACACAGGGCATACCACGGCTTTATGCTTTTGTAAGGAATGATCCTAGAATGTTCGATACCCTACGGTACCCACCTGTTTCATCAGAGGAAAAAGTATCGCTCACGTTAAAGCCCGCATATATACTAACAGCTGCTGTAGGTATCCACCAGATGTACTAATAAGAAGACAGAGCAGTGAGCTATGGAATGGAAAAAAGCATAGCATTAAGAGACAGTGTCACATATAAGAGGAAGTTTGAAATATAAGTATATAAACTAAAGAAGTTTGGAGAAGACGAGAATGACGATATGCATGACCTGTATTAACTCAAGAATAAAGAAGATGAAGTGTTCGGTGTGGTGGGAGGAGACGATTGGTGGAGAAGAGAGGAGGATAACGACAAGGATGACATGTACCAATGCCAAGGTTATAAAAGCGCGAGGGATAGTGGTGCACGTGGGGAAGAACAGAGAAGCGGAGGTTACGGCGGATCAGGAACACCTCAGCTGGAAGAGAGCAACGCCGGCTACCGCTCCGGTGATCACGAGTTCTGCGGCGTCGCAATGTGGACTTCGTGCCGTTCCTGAGCCCATTCTGGGGAGTCAACGAATGACGCAACCACCTGCTACGGCCAGGAGTGCCTCCAGCGCTGTTGCCACCCATCCGGGTCCACCAGCCGGCGTAGAGGTGGCGTTCGAAGTGTCATTCTAGTTGTCTTCGTCTTCTTTTCTCCACCAAAAATATCTTCCCACTGAATACTTCTTCATATTTTTATTGAGTTAATAGACGTCGTGCTCACCGTCACCCTCATGGTCTTCTCCATACTTCGTCAGTTTATACGTCTATTTCATACTTCAAATTACACGTGACAGGCAGGAAGAGAGTAGAGTGGGTAGGAGAACACACGGTATATATTGTTGCTGCAAGGAAGAGTCAACAAATACTGTTGAGGAAGTGTCTGCATCTCGAAACTGTTGACAATTTTCTATGGTTCCCTGGGAAGTACTTATGTAGAAAATGCCACATAGCCAACAAGTTCAGCTAGAAGCCTTCGTTTATTGGAGTAATATGTGTTTAAAAAGTGCTCTGAAGTCTCTGGTAAGCATCTCTTTTATCAGAGACAATACTACTGTCACTGAGAATAAAAAATCTCTAGCCTTCTCTCATCTTTGGCACATTGGCAGCTAGCACACATGATGTCTGCAAATGGTACAGACATCTGTAGCACTTAAAGAGAACCCAAAGATTTGTGGTTACTCACAATGAATGTGTCCTGAAAGCATTGGCTATCTGCTTGTGTTTCCTCAGAGGTTCCTGCATAAAAAATGTTACATAGTTTCTCAGATCTGCATACTACAGTTTCATTAATTGTAAGGTGGTGACCATTAATTTTAATATGTTTCATTAATTGTAATATGTCTGGCCAACTGGCCCCTCAGTATACTCTGTTAAGTTTCAAATTATGCCACACTGTGAAGTAGGCGCCAGTTTTACCAGAGGCAAAACTACTGTTACCGAGAATAAAAACTTAAAAGCCATAGCATGCTCTCATCTTTGTCAAATTGGCAGCTAGCGCCCATGATGTCCACCAATGGTACGGGTATCTGTAGCATTTCAAGAGAACTCAAAGATTTGTGGTTACACACAGTGGAAGTGTCTGTGTTCTGAAAGTGTTGGCTATCTCCTGGTGCTTCTTCGAGTGGTTCCTGCATGAAAAATGCCACATAATCAATCAGCTCTGCATACTATAAAGTTTTATTTATTGTAAGATGTTTTCAAATTGTTCCACACTGTGAGGAAGGCATCACTTTTGTTAGAGGCAAAACTTCTATTACTGAGAATAAAAACTTGCGCTCGTCTCTCATCAGCTACCAGATATGGTATGCACAAATATTACAGGCCCCTGTACCATTAAAAGACAATAAAAAGCTTTGAGGTTACTCACGATGGAAGTGTCTGTGTCTTGAAACTGTTGGCTGTCCGCTTGTGCTGCCCCAGGTGGTTCCTGCATGAAAAATTCCACATACGCAGTCATCTCAGTGTACTACAGTTTCATTAACTGTAAGCTGTGGTTACAAAACGCTCCACACTTTATTGTAGGCACCACTTTTATCAGAGACAAAAGTAGTGTTCATCATCATCAGACTGACTACATCCACTGCAGAGCAAAGACCTCTCCCATATTTTCATCTCTCCCATTAACCAGTTTCTTTGCCAGCTGCAGCCATCTTATCCCCGCAAACTTTTTAACCTCGTCCCCTTAACTTTCTGCCGCCCCCTGCTACGCTTGCCTTCCCTTGGAATCCATTCGATTGCACTTAATAAGGACCATCGGTTATCTTGCCTTCGCATTAAATGCCCTGTCCAAACCCATTTCGACTAGCATGTAATTAACCCGCATTTGATCCCTGATCCACTCTGCCTTCAATTTCCTTTTCCATAGCTCACTGCGTTGTCTAATGAGAATAAAAAAGGCCATAGCATGATCTCGTCTGTCGACAGCTAGCAGATATGCCATATACTAGCGGTACAGGCCCCTGTGGCATTTAAAAAAGCTTTGCGGGAATTCAAGGCAGAAGTGTCCGAGACTTGAAGGTGGTGGCTGTCTGCTTGTGCTGTCTCAGGTGGCCCCTGAATAAAGCATATCACGTGGTCAATCACCCCGGCGCACTACAGTTTCATTAACTGTGAGGTGTGTTTTAAAAATGCTCCCCACACTACGGTAGGCACCACTTTCATCAGAGACAAAATTATTACTGAGAACAAAAAAAAAGCCATAGCATGCTCTAGTCAGCTAGCAGATATGATATCCACCCGTGTGACTCCTCTAGCATTGAAAGACAAAAAAAGGCTTTGCAGTAAACTCACGCTGGAAGTGTTTGTGTTCTGAATGTTTTGGTTGTCTGCTTGTTTCCTCTCGTGTCCTGCCTGCATGAAAAATGCCACATAGTCAATCAGCTCGGCGTACGATAACGAGAGGAATACTTTGACACATCACAAGAAAACAGAAACGAGTGTGTGCACCACGCAAGCAGCACAAAAGCATACGACACGACAAAAGAAGCCAGACGCCACAGAGCACTGTGCAGTGGCAGTCCTCTCTATGTTCTCGAGCTCTTTATTCTATGAAACAGAATGAACAAGCCCGATTGCCTCCACTTGTGGACCCTAGTTCTAGTAAACTACACTGTATGTCTGTTTTTTTTAGTTGCCCTGTGTTCTTACGCTGCTGGCTCCCATGCACTGCCACCTAATGATCAGGAATCAGATTATCGCTCTTCTGCGAAAGTCGAAATTGCCTGTTGCCACATCACAACATATTTTGAAACAATGTATACACATGCGTACCAATACTTTTTAGCCTTCTTTAATATAGATTACTGCTGGGACATAAGTGACAACAACAACAGCCAATTTTCACAAACATTAATGTATTGAGGAACTTCTTTCCTTAGTCTTAGTGAACAGAACTTGCAACAAGAGTCACGTTATCTGCCAGTGCTCACTCTGTTAGTGCCCTACATGGGTACCTGCTTCTGTCACATCGTGGCTGAAAATATTTAGAAATTTTAATGTGAAGCGCTTCTCCTGAGTATGCCCCCCTTGGAGTGCGATATAGTAATTGTTATTTATTTGCTAACGGGAGAAATGTTATCTCATCTGCTTTTATCTCCGAGTACAGCACGCATTTATGAAAGCTGGCATGCATTTATTTTCTCAGGTACTCCCACTGTACAAAAATCTAGTTCCTGCTTATGCCGACGGGAAACAGGGCGTCGCTTCTTCGAGACTACTGACGCAAAAGCCGCTGAACAGGACTTGCCAGCGTCCTGTCTCTTGCGCCGTTAATAAATGTCCGCACAATCTGTAGCTGACAAACTTTTTCGCGTCCAAATGTTTTCAAGTACCGAAGCGTAAGCCCCAGACTGACCTTGTGTGCCAAATCATCAGCGCCAGAATCTAATGGCCCACCATCAGAAGCGCCTGCCTTCTCGTCGCGGGGCTTGCGCTTCATCTGAAAGACAATCCGAAAAAGTTATTACAACGACCAATGTAATATCGCGCTTGAGTACCTTCTTAGCAGGGGGGATGTGTTCTTGCCTCACCAGACGACGCCGTCCCAAAAACACCTACAGAAAATTAGAAGGCTAAGCAAAATGATCTTGCGCGGTTTTCACAAACAGAACGGGAACTCACTTCTCCCTGGTAGCCCAAGTGCAGCGCGGGCACAGCGTTCTGGTCAGTCTTTTTTCGGCCGACAAAATGTCGCGAGTAAACGCGCGACCATGGGGCGATTGTAAAATCTTTCCGGTTGACATCAGCTACCCACTGCATTCGCAAATCAGGTGATGCAGGAAGCCGGTGCAGCGTGAACATATCACATCGGCAATCCTCTCGACGAGTGCTGTGTTGTGGACACACTATCGTCCCCAAAATCTTTCTTTTCCGCTGGTTGTTCGTGCACCCATAAACAGCACAGTGCTGGCCTGTAGACTTTTGATGGACATATGCCATTATTTACGAGCGTAAGTCATTCGCGACATGAATAAACGGAAGCATTGAAGAGCATCGAACACACCACAACGCTAGTGCAACACGAGCTCACAGTCCAGACCAAACAGGCAACACTGACACATACCCTCGAAACCAGACTATCGGGAGCGCCCTCGCGAAAAGGTGTATACCCACACCCTTTAAGTTGACTACAGGCCACCTCTGTTGCTTTTCTTTTTGAGATATCAGTTGATGGTTACAAGGGGTTCACCAGACCTTGTGCGTGTAAATGGATCTGAGACTTGCCTTGAAACCTTTTCGCGTAACTTTACAGTAGTACCGTGCTACTTTTATTTTCATTATCTCCCCTGCATTTCTATGGGAGCCACGGCTTATGCAGCTTCAAAGCTCGTTTACTGCGTGTCGTAATATACACTCAAGGCTGTAGCTACGACAAAGCGCGATATAAAGAAGGTTACTGAGAAATAGTAATATGCCCATTTTGCTTCGTATCCAGTGGCGCGAGCGTTGCCCCACACAATCTCGAAGCGTTTCAGTTTGCTTTTATTTTTGCTGTGCTTTTACAACTCCTTTCCGTTCTGAATTTATTCTGTTCAAACAACGAACGAAGAAGAAAGTCTCGTTGCAAATACACTATGTTCGCTCCATTCCTAGCAATTTTAGAAAGTTGGTTATGCCAACTGCGGGATACGAACGGTTCCTCCTGCCGCCCATGCAAAGCGTTGCATTGCTCAAACATGCAGCATAGGCAAAGGGTGAAACAGATCGCTTGTCTTATAGGCATAGTTTGCCTTAGCAATTCGACATCTCAAATACCCGAGCTCTTCATGTCCAGAGGCGCGTGCTGTTGAGCTAGTAATAATGTAAAGCAGTTAGCGCAAACTTAGAGAGAAAGGACAAAGGACGAGACGTCCTATTTGGGTGAGAACCAGACAATTAAAGATATAAATACGGAAAAATGTACGGCTTTGCAAACCTATCACCTATGGACGCTGACAGAACGGTGAAGCGAATGAAAAAGCAAAATTGGATTAGCATTTACTCCAATTATTAAAGAGGTTTCACTGCTTGATATACATCCAGGGAAGAAAAGAGCAGAGGCACAATAGAAAATATACAACTCACGCACAAGCGCATACAGCCAACATCTTTAATAAAACACGACCGTTTGAAGCGCATTTGCCTGCATGAAAAATAAACAAAAATGTACCAGACGCTAAAGCATGGGCATAAAAATTCCTAGTCAAAAACGCTACTCTCTTCTCCATTGAACTAACATATGAGGCATAATAATACGTTTTGGTCCCACCTAAGTGAAAAAATCGCTTACAGCTCCCTCAGAGCTTTTGGTTTTGCTCTTTTGGTTGAATTGATTTTTTTTTTTAGAAAAAGAAATTGTTCAGCAGTTTTCGCACATCTCGGTGGACACCCGAACCACGTTTTAGGAGAAGGAAAGAAGAGGAAGGGAAATGAGAGAAGAACGAAAGAAGGAGGTGCGTTTATGAGAAGTTTTATTTTCTTATACTTTGCCGAGAAGCAGCCATATTTACAGTGTATCCAGAAAGACCTGCAGCATCAGCATTTGTAGCACTCTATTGTGACATTCCTTGTGTGCTACGAGGTACATTGTTCGACGGCGCGGCGTAGACGGAAACCCAGGTATTTCTTTGTGTGTGCTAGGAGGATCCACGTTCGACGGCGCGGCGTAGACGAAGGGACCCGCCGCCGTGACAGCGGCATCATCAATTACCCAGCCATGCTCTTTGAGTGACGACCAGAACAACCGGACCCGCCGCCGCCCCGGGGAAACAGGCTTTATCCTCCCCAATTTCCGGGCACATTCCAGGACAAGGGAGCTGTCAGCGGGCCAGAGCGCGCCGTACCACAGCCGACGCTATGCGCTACCGCGAAGACAACATTCTTTCCCTCCTTCCCCTTTCGACGTGGGCTATCGCCGGGAAGGCACCCACAGCTTGCCGCCGTGCCTCGCGAACAAAAGCGCATTCCCAGAAGGGCCGTGACGGACACCTGTCATGGCGGACAGGCAGTACTCGCCAAGAATGTGGAAAGACAGGCGCTAGTGAATTAGCTCCGAAGAGAGAGCCTGTGTATACTCTCACTTGAGAGAGAGTGGTGGCGTTTTTGTTGTTTATTTAGTTTGTATTGTTAACAGACTCTGGGTTCGAGGCTAAGCCCAACCCAAGGGGGTGGTCCCCATCTCGCATGTTATTTTGGATTGGAGAATTGATGCTTTGGGCGGGCCACTGGAAATGACCGCCCTTAGTCCTTTGTTAATCAAGTGCTTAAAAGCACATGTAAACGGATGCAGTCCAGTCTGAGCTGGGGCTCCATGCTTAGCATGTAATGTGATGCTACTTAGGCACTAACCTGCCCGGTCGATGAGTAAAGTAGTGCAAAGTTTGTTCTTTTGTAAATTCAGTTCTGCTTTTTCCAGTTTAACTCTCTGTATATGTATGTTGTAAAATTATGCTCTGCTGTCATCATCTACAAGCTCGCCTCCTGTTCATCTTCCAAGCCGAACGACACTAGAGGAAGGGTTTGTGAACCATCCTCGAAGAAACGGACGACTATTGAAATTCTACTGCATACACGCTGAGGACGACATCGTTCGCCAAGAGGGCCTTCAGTGCCGAAGCCCGACGGCGTGCAGCTTCTGCCAGCAACCGCTCGAGCCCAACTCCGGAGCCACTCCATCGCCCCCATGAAGTCGTCGGCACGTAAGCTCGGACGCCCCAGCCTCTGATGTATAATCTTAATCATGTGTAATTATTGAATATACCTGTTTGTTTAAACTGAGCCATACGGTGTCTCTTTGCCTCTCCGTCCCGTGTGGACCTGCGCATTATGGGGGTCATCACACTGGTGTCAGAAGTGGGGTCTCAAAAGCAAATGTCCTCTGAATGCTGTGACATTCATGACTTCAAAATTGTAATCAAAAGGGAATCACGGGACTGATTGTGGGACTTTTACCCCCATTTGAGAGGCTTGAGGCACTGGAGGGCTTGAAAAAAAAAATGACTGTATCTGAGGGAGCTCCCACTCCACAGCCGTCGCTCGGAGCAAGCATGCTGGCATTAGGAAGCGTCATTCCGACGTTTACGGGAGATAAGACAGGGGTTCCAATCTGCGATTTCTTTTCCATGCTAGAAGAGATTGGGAAAATGGGGGGATGGTCCGATGCTCAAATGCTGGGAATGGCGAGGTGTAAGATGGCAGGAGCTGCTCATGATTTTGCCTGGCGAGACGAAAAAGTAAAATCCACAAAATCATTTGCGGAATTTAAGAAGCTCGCGTTTGAGCATTTCGACACTGAACCACGTCACGTGCGGGTACAGAGGTTCCGTGACGCCGGACAGATGGTAGGGGAGGACGTGCGAACATTTGCGTCGCGGCTTCAGCGCCTAGCACGCGATACGTTAAGCAGGGAGGAGGAAGGAGACCAGCTAAGGAAGAAATACGCGGAGGATATACTTAAAGAGGAAATGACCGCTTTGTTCGTGGCTGGTCTGCAAGACCCCGTGCGCCGGTTCGTGCTCTCGCGCAAGCCGAGCAATTTCGACCAAGCCGTGGAGGCCGCATTGGATGAGGAACGAAATGAGGCGTTAACGACAGCCGCAGCGAGAGTACGCGTCATAGAGAGAGCGGTGCTCAACCCTGAGGTTGCTCTCTTGACAGAGCGGTTAGATCGCTTGGAACAGCTGCTAACTCAGCAGGTAGAATGCCAGGTTGAAGCGCGCGCTCAACAGCGCCCATTCGCTGGAAACCGGAGACCGCCACAAAGCTACAGGCGCGGTATGCGAGATTTTGAAGAAATCGTATGCTTCGCTTGCCAGGGTCGCGGACACATCGCCAGGTTCTGCCAAAACGTGCGCCGTGGGGAGCCACAAAGAGAAGCAGGCGAGACACGCCCTAAGCAAGCCTACAGCGGGGCTCCAGATACCGAGTCAAAAAACTAGTTAGTCCTCCCCAGCCTGAGGAGCGTGGGGAGGGAGCAGTAGATGATGAGGTGGTGGTAGTTTGTGTGGCCGACGAGGCATGCCCTGTTGTGCGTTGCAAGTTAAATGGTTGTTGTATGGAATTGTTGATAGATACGGGGTCAAAGGTGACATTGCTTAAGGAGAGCAGTTTTAACACGCTTCGAAGGAAGGGGGACCGCGAGGTGTTGGAAGCGTCTGGTGGTATGGCAACCAAATTTGTAGGCATAACGGGGGATCCTCTTGGCATAAGTGGACTCTACCGGTTACACTTCTCTCTCGGCGGAATTGCATTGGAGCACCCCTGCTACGTATGCCCGGACACGGTGTCTCTGCCAAACGGAGTGTCAGGTATATTAGGGCAGGATTTTTTGAGAAAAGGGAAGGTAGTAGTCTCATTCTCTGAGGAAGAGGTTAATGCGGGCGGCTCAAAAGTTCCGTTTTTGAACAGGAGAGGGGCTGAGATTCGCATTACCGATATTGACACCCGTCAAACAGTGGGATCATTGGAGAAGGTATATTCGCGGGTTGCCGTCCGGCTGGTCGAGGAGGCGGTCGTCCTTCCTTGGTCGGAGCACATTTTGTACGCGTTTGTGCCTTCAGATGTAGAGAGCGGCGCCGTGGGAGTGCTTGAGCCGGTCGACTCTCTCAGCAATGGCCTGAAGGCAGCCGCGTGCCTCGTGACAGTTAATGACGCCCACAGAGTGCCCCTACGGGTGGTTAACTGTAGCCAGCAGCCACTGAGCCTTCCCAAGAACAAAACATTGGCTTTCTTCACCTCTGCGATAGAGCAACGTGAGCCCACCGATACGGTACTCGCAACTGTAGAGCATGCTAGTCCTTCGGCTGCTCCAAAGGTGTCGTTCGATCTTTCTCACGTAAAATCCAGGGAGAGGGAGGCTCTGGCTGGTTTGCTGAACGACTACTCGGAAGTATTCGCCGCGTCCAACCTGGATTTGGGCTGCTGTGGCGTTATAAAGCACAGGATAGAAACCGGCACTTCATCGCCCGTTTACCAGCGTGCGTACAGGATTCCTTACTCCCAACGTGAGGAGATGGAGCGGCAGGTGCAGGACCTGATTGATCGCGGCATTGTCGAACACTCAAAGTCACCCTGGGGAGCACCAGCACTATTGGTGGAAAAGCCAGATGGCTCGTATCGATTGGTAGTGGACTACCGCAAACTAAATGCCGTAACTCGCATCGATCCATACCCCATCCCCAATATACAGGAGACGCTTTCTCAGCTGGGCTCTGCCAGGTACTTCACGGTAGTGGACATGGCGGCGGGATTCTGGCAGATAGCAATGGATCCGGCAGATGCCGAGAAAACGGCATTCAACACGCCCTCAGGGCACTATGAATGGAAAAGAATGCCGATGGGTCTGGCCAACAGCCCTGCTGTCTGGCAGAGAACCGCTGATGTTATCCTGGCAGGTCTTCTGGGGAGGCTGTGCTTCGTGTATATGGATGACATTATCATATACAGTGACAGTTTTGAGAACCATTTGCGCGATATTGAGCAGGTTTTGGTGCGACTAAGAGGAGCGGGTCTCAAGCTGAAGCCCTCTAAGTGCCAATTCCTCAAAAACGAGGTGAAATACCTCGGGCACGTTGTTTCAGCTGACGGCGTGCGACCGGACCCTGAGAAACTAAGGTGTGTCTCGGATTTTCCATCCCCGACTAGCGTCCGCCAGGTCCGGCAGTTTCTCGGCCTGATCGGTTACTACCGAAGGCACATAGAGGAGTTCGCCAAGCTCGCTAAGCCGCTCACCGCCTTAACAGCAAAAAATGTCGCCTTTCGCTGGGACGAAAACGCGGAGAATGCTTTTGGGGCCCTGAAAAGGAAGCTAATGAGTGCACCGCTGTTGCGCCACCCGGATTTTAATTTGCCCTTCGTTATGGCCACAGATGCGTCAAAGTTCGCAGTTGGTGCCGTGCTATCTCAGGTTATCGAGGGCAAAGAACATCCCGTTGCTTTTGCTAGCCGACAGCTGAGCCCCACAGAGCAAAAGTACGGAGCTACGGAAAGGGAGTGCCTCGCCGTTGTCTGGGCAGTAAAGCACTTCAGATGCTACCTTTACGGCCGCAAATTCAAGCTAGTCACAGACTGCCATCCTCTGAAATGGGTGATGAGTGTCAGAGACCCTAGCTCGCGACTCGCTAGATGGAATCTACACCTGCAGGAATACTGCTTTGAAGTTGAGCACAAGTCAGGAAAGACGCATCTGAATGCTGATGCACTCAGCCGCACAGCTGCCGTGGCAGCTATAGATGAGTTTGTCCCCGTAGTCGACCCCGCCGAATTACGCACAGAGCAGTGCAAAGATCCTGACCTGAAGCGAATAATCGAAAGCTTAGAGGGCGCACCGTCTCACCCCGAACAGCTAGGTTATTTCATTGGCAAAGACGGCACCCTGTGTCGGCGCACGAGGCCAACCAGGAAAGGGAGACCAGAGAAAACCGCTTGGGAGAGAGTCGTCATACCTCGGTCGTGGACAGAAAGGGTTCTTCGCGCGTTTCACGATGCGCCATGCGCCGGTCATTTTGGCGTAGCGAAGACACGCAGGCGTGTGGAGCGTTTGTACTTTTGGAGTGGCATGCGACAGGATGTTAGAGACTACTGTGCGAAGTGTCATTCCTGTCTCGAAAGAAAAACACCCAAGGGACGAAGACCAGCTCCAATTCAGCCGTTCCCTGAGGTTTCGGCTCCCTTCGAGCGGACAGGTATGGACATAATGGGCCCATTGCCCACGACCACTTCCGGAAACAAGTACATTTTAGTATTTGTCGATCACCTTTCAAAATACGCGGAAGCGGTAGCACTCCCAGATCAGAAGGCAGACACGGTTGCAAGAGCATTTGTCGAACAGATCGTGCTCCGACATGGACCCCCGAGGCAACTCTTGACAGATCGGGGAACGAACTTCGTGTCGCAGCTAATGAGGAGAGTTTGCGAGCTGCTTAAGATCGCTAAGAAGCAGACAACACCGTACCATCCGGCTTGCAACGGCGCGGTGGAGCGACTGAACCAAACCGTGGCCGGGTTCCTGTCGCATTTTGTTTCGCGCGACCAGCGGGACTGGGACTTGTGGCTCCCGTATGCAATGTTTGCCTACAATTCCGCAGCACACGAGAGCACGGGCGAATCGCCATTCTTTCTTCTCTACGGCCGAGACCCGGACCAGCCTAGTGAAGTGCCAGAGGGCCCCCGTCGTGTCCCATACGCTTCACTGGACGACTATAAGGTTGAGCTAGAATCGCGCTTGCAAGTGGCGAGGGACATCGCAAAGGAGTCCTTAAAGAAAGCGGCGAAGCGCAGGAAGGAGGTGCACGATCGCAGTGCTAGAGACGCGCCGTTTGATGTGGGGGACAGCGTGTACATTGAAAACTGCCAAAGGCAGATTGGGCTAGCTCGTAAGTTCCAGACGAAGTGGAGAGGACCGTGCGAGGTTGTCGAGAAGCTTTCTCCGGTAAACTTCAGAGTCCGAGACGTGAACCGGCGTTTGATAAGGATACACGCAAATCGCCTCAAGTCGGCACCGATTCAGTATTCACGAAATGAGGAAAGGGAAAGCGCGGATTTTGATGGGGACAGAAGTGAAGCGGAGCGCGCAGATAGTTCGCAAGAAACGCCCTCTCCTGCATTTGTTCGGCAGGCGCCCGAGGTGACGGCCGGAATGCCACCGGATTTACTTCATGCATTGCTAGAAGAAGAAGCGCGCGAGGTTGCCGCGCAGATAACGCCAGGAGAGGCTCCTGCCACGAGCCCTCGCGAGTCCCAAAGCAGACAAAGGGGCACAGACTTACTTAGTAAGACTCATGAAGGCCGATATCCGCTGCGAAATCGGAAAGCTAAGTCGGACTAATGGCGTAAACAGAGCGGAGTTGTGAACTGGTTAGAATTGTGTAATGCCGCAGCTCATAACATTGCTATGTGCTTATGTGTTAAGTTATCGGAGTTGGTAGTTAAACCTTTCTGTCATTAAGTAACACCTTCACAGGAGAGCATGCGGAGCGCATGCAGAACCTGCCCTACTTCCTTTCGTTATCTATATTTTTGTCTGTGCCGTGATCGTGCTAGAAGTGGGAGCTCCTTTGTAACTGTGGTAAATTTATTTCGTCCAGTTTGGACTAGAAAGGAGAGGCTTGGGTGCTGAGTTTCATGTTTATCTGTAAAAGAAGATCAGTGCTGCCCCTGGAGACGCCAGTTATGACAGCGGAGGCATATGGTGTTGTGCAGTGGTGTTGAGTGCAGCGAAAAGTGTTTTGTCGGACGCACTGTGCGAGGCGATTCAGAAAGACAAGGGGAGCTGCAGGGACTCAAATGTTCGGAGAACATTCTTCTGGAGGGTGAGCGAGTGTGACATTCCTTGTGTGCTACGAGGTACATTGTTCGACGGCGCGGCGTAGACGGAAACCCAGGTATTTCTTTGTGTGTGCTACGAGGATCCACGTTCGACGGCGCGGCGTAGACGAAGGGACCCGCCGCCGTGACAGCGGCATCATCAATTACCCAGCCATGCTCTTTGAGTGACGACCAGAACAACCGGACCCGCCGCCGCCGCCGCGGGGAAACAGGCTTTATCCTCCCCAATTTCCGGGCACATTCCAGGACAAGGGAGCTGTCAGCGGGCCAGAGCGCGCCGTACCACAGCCGACGCTATGCGCTACCGCGAAGACAACATTCTTTCCCTCCTTCCCCTTTCGACGTGGGCTATCGCCGGGAAGGCACCCACAGCTTCCCGCCGTGCCTCGTGCACAAAAGCGCATTCCCAGAAGGGCCGTGACGGACACCTGTCATGGCGGACAGGCAGTACTCGCCAAGAATGTGGAAAGACAGGCGCTAGTGAATTAGCTCCGAAGAGAGAGCCTGTGTATACTCTCACTTGAGAGAGAGTGGTGGCGTTTTTGTTGTTTATTTAGTTTGTATTGTTAACAGACTCTGGGTTCGAGGCTAAGCCCAACCCAAGGGGTGGTCCCCATCTCGCATGTTATTTTGGATTGGAGAATTGATGCTTTGGGCGGGCCACTGGAAATGACCGCCCTTAGTCCTTTGTTAATCAAGTGCTTAAAAGCACATGTAAACGGATGCAGTCCAGTCTGAGCTGGGGCTCCATGCTTAGCATGTAATGTGATGCTACTTAGGCACTAACCTGCCCGGTCGATGAGTAAAGTAG
>JARKHS020027204.1:0-16401 GCA_030143305.2 Amblyomma americanum | reverse complement strand
TTGCCACTTTCTGAAAGATTTCTATACTACAACCAAACTGCACTTCTAGGTTTCGTGACTCACATTTTTCTTGAGCTCTCCCAGAGCTAGAACTGTGTTTTGCTTCATCGAGTTATTTTTTTCAATATGTGTTAGGGCATATGCCATTGCATTTTAATGACGCTCCCTTGATTCGTCTGGTGTTGATTGCATCGAACAGGCACCATGAGGATTACTAAAGGGGACCTGTAGGACGTTCGAAGGGCAGTGCATAAACTCGCCTAATCACTACATTGTGTTGTCATGAACACATGAGCCAAATATTACATTCTGCACTAGCCGCCGCGATGGCTCAGTGGTTATGGCACTCGCTGCTGATCCCAAAAGCGTGAGTTCGATCCCCGTCGAATTTCGATGGAGGCGAAATTGTAGATGCCAGTGCACCGTGCGATGTCAGCGCACGTGAAAGAACGCCAGGTGAGATCAAAATTTCCGGAGCAAGTCAATACGGCGTCCCTCATAGCCTGACGCAGCATTAGGACGTTAAACCCCATAAACAAAAACTGACCATTCTACACGCAGCAGAAAACTCATCGTCCACAACACTGTCACGACACGGACAATCGCTGGTCCGCGTTGGAGCAGCGATTGTCCGTGTCGTGAGTGTTTTCCTTCGATTGTGTTCGTTTATTTTTTTCGCGGTCCAGTTATGTCGAAGCTAAGCAATTAACTTCGCCCAAAATGTCGTCTACTCAAAACAGAGAACTCATGCTCGCAAGCAAAAGTTAGCCAGGCGCGAAAGGCGAGAGCAAAGCGCGAAAACGCTAAAATTCAAACTTATGTCTAGAGATAAGTTCACTTCGAACAAACGCATTGAAAACTTCTTGTTGGAGGGTATTCGAGAAATGGTGTCTTTTAACATGCCAGACCATACTGCAGCTTTATTAAGAGCCCCTTTCAGAGTCTCTATAAGAATCAAGAGCTTTTGAAGCAGTCTCGTTTTAGTTTCCTTTTTTATAGTAGGTTTGATACGCTTTGGGGTCGAGCTTGTGAAGTTTTATGTGAATGTTGTATATAAACGTCATAATGTGTGAGCTTACATCACGCAGTCTCATCACCACACATCGCGCGAGTTGTATGGAATCGAAAGGTTTGGCTATGCTGGCATTGCAGTGTTTGTTTCTATATTTTGGGGGGCCGTACGTAGTCTGTCATGGTGGGCACGCATGCTCTGCGGCTTTTTTAGAGACCACTGTTTGAAGGAGAGCGCACTGTAGACACGGACTCGTTTGCTTTATTGGAGTGCAACTTTTTTTTTCAGTGGTTGTGGATGACGTTGCCTAATTTCATTTTCAACGAAAACATAGTGCCTCTGAGTGTTTGTATATTTTTTTATGAATCAGTTGAAGTTATTAAGGACAACGGTGGGGCATTTCGCACGACACTAGAAGAGGCATGAACAAAATTAAAGGAGGTGAGAATTTTCGAGTGTTAACTAACTCCCCATTCCGTGTGAGCAGGAAAGGACTTTACTGCCTCCCTTCTGAGCGAGTAACATTTCATAACATACAGAGCTAGCATAAAGACCGACTGAATTATTTCCTTCGAGTGCCCGTTGAAATCGTTGCAATATGAAGTAGGTGCGCCGACCGGCCTGGGATAAAGCGTAGTACCGCGCGCCTCCGCTTTATGACAACAAATCTGGTGCTGCTGCTCTCCACACGGCGCTCGGGTGGGGATCGTCTGCTACTCGCCTCGGTGGCATTTGGCTTTTCGCTAACCAGAACTTTAGCTCACAACATACCTTTTTTGTGTTGACTCTCTAGGCAATACTGCTGAGGCAGATATTCACTATTTGAGTAATGGAACGCTAAAGATAAGAGACAGGAGCTGCTTTAACTTCTTTCGTTTCCGTCAGACCTAGCGCAATGCAGTTCGCGACAGACCAAGTGTTTCTCGTAAAAAGCAAAAAAAGGAGCTTAAAGACAGCCTAAAACAGCCGAGGAAGAGGCCTCTATTTTCATTCTTTCGAGCTGCAGTGTAACAAATTGTTTAGAATATCCGAGTTGTCCGTCATCTGGCTAAGTAGGTATTGCAGCCGTTTCGTCTGTGAATGCAACTTCGAGCAGCAGTTCATAGAACGTACGGGACTGCACATTTGTCAATGAAGGTAGGGCTTTGAGGCTATCAAAATTAATTTCTACGTGGCATGCTATGCAGTCCAGACTCTATGTGGAGTGCCAGCCTGTTTTGTGGTGCTAGCACTCCCGTTCTAGCGGTGGTCGCGGCCACATGCCAGCCTGCGTGAATATGGGAGCCTCCTACTCCGGCTTGATGCTGCAAATAGACACCTTCGCGGCTACTTGCCCGTTCGCTTGCTCGGTTAGAGTGGCAAATCATATAGGCTAGTTTGCATGACCACTTGGCTATGTCCCACCTAGAGAGATTACCCAAGGAATTCCAATAAGGGGCGAGGGGGAGTGTTGAATGTAGAGGAGAAGGGGTAGTCATTTTTTAGCGAGAGCTACATTACGGCAGCCGCTTCGCCTCTTCAGCATGGTCGCACTTTCGCCGTGGTTGCACCTCGGCCATGGTCGCACCGCTCGGCGCGCCATCTGGCATGACATCATTCCGCCGTTGGGCTCGTCGTGGAGCAGACTCCGCTCGCCTTGGCAGTTGTGGGCATGCGTAGTTGATGGAGAGGGGCTGTCGCAGGGTGTATATAGATACGGTTGAGCGTAGCGGGAGGCGAGCCGCAGCGTTTGTTCGGCGTTGCATCAGCGTCTCGTCTACCGGCGACGACGTTCGGAGCCCGCAGGAGAGGGCGATGAAACACATGAGGGCATGGGAACTGGCGTCTCCAGACGGGGGTGGGGAGACATCGTTAGTAAAGCCTGTCAATTATGCCCTGTCCATGGCTAATCGTCCCATTCAGCAGCGATGGGAACCATAGGCGGGGGCAAGGGGTACAATAGCAAGGGTAAGAAGGAGCGCTGCTGCCTTCGTAGAAACGGGCCGTGGCATTTGGTCCTACCAATATTCACAGGCCACCGACGAAATTGCTCTGAACGTTATGATTACCGGGATGCCTAGTCTTTCAGAATGGGAGTTGGTAGTCATGACTGGTGATTTCAACAACGATCCCAAGAGAGACCCTGCGTTTCTTTAAGCTGCTGAAGAACGATTTCAGCTGGAGATGAAAAAGATGCAACCTAGCGCCACGACTCAATGGGGGACCAGTTTAGACTTGGTCCTTCAGCGAACCTTCGGCGAGTCAAACTACGCCATCGACAGTTTGGAAACAAAGTCTCACTACTTTACTGACCACCGAAGCGTATTCATTGGGATAAAGTTGCAACCATTGCTTAACCATGTGTATTTCTCCAAGCATAGACAGAGATTATCCAAGTAAATCATCAGTAAAATTAAATCGCTTAACTACAGCGAAGCCTAAGCGTAGTCATGGCCTGTAGCTCTCGCTACCTACCAGGTTTAACCGGAGCAAAACCACTGTCAATTTTTATTTGTGTCGTTGATGTGTCGCGTAACGTCTATGACTCTTACACGGATGAGAAATGTGACAAAAATTCTCTGTCGCTTGCAAAAACAAGAAATTCGTTACAAATTAAGGGGGTACCTTAATTCAGAACTACAATGGCGGGAGAGGGTGTAGGGAAGTCATTGCCCGCTGCTCAGAGGTGCCATATGAGATCAAATGTCAGCAGCATGTATGACCAGATGACTAATCGTGCCAGCAAGCTTCAGTCTATCGCAAGCCTTCGTTTCATTCATAGTGATAAGGCGCCCCTGCTTGCAAAAAAAAAAAAAAACGGGCGCGACAAGAGTGAGGAAACGTAGCGCTTTGCGCGCGCATGACTGCATAGACACGTACGTCTTTATTTTACTACAAGTGGTGATAAACACTCCTACATATCCATTATTTACTTTACTTTGTTCGTTGATTCATTCGCCTTAATATATAATTTAAAAATAAGTTCATGTCCTATTGATCCCTTACGATTCGTCAGATTCTTGTTAATCGTGTAAATGCACTAAGCAAAAACCAGCGAAAAGGACGCATTCACAAGGAGGAGAAGTACACAGGACAACGCTGGAAACACAACTGAAAATTCTTTACTTCGCCAACATCAGAACAGGGCGCACATGCGCGTGAGCACCACAAACGCTATCAAAACAGCAAACACAAAACTGATTAAGCGAGCGAAGAAACATGTGGCAACCTATGTCCCATTCATGAAAGTGTATTCTTTTGCCGTGAACCTGACAGAGCTGTCGCTGACGCATTCAGTTCCTAACTGCTTGATTTTAAAAGCTTCTAAGATTTCTCGTTCTATCTGTGTTTTGCCGCGGCCGATGATGTTGACATTATGGAACAGAGGGGTGCAGTCTTTGCAGTGGTTGCAATGTCTTGGAAGATTTGCTGTGTTGCCTGGCTGCAGCGAAGTGCGGTGCTGCCTCATACGGTCGTTGACGCATTGACCCGTTTGACCTATGTAGGCCTTGCCACAGGACAGTGGGAGCGAGTAAACAACATCGGTTGTGCATTTGGTGAACATGCTCTGGTGTTTAACATTACATTTCTTTTTTGTGCTGATTTTTGAGATACGTGAACAAAGCGACGACAGTTTGGTGGGCGCAGAAAAGACTACCTTAACACCGTATTTCATGGCTACCTTTTTAACGTTATGTGAGATTTTATGCAGGTATGGCATTACAGCAGGTCTGGATTCCTCACTAGGCGTTTCATCTCTTTTGTACTGTGACTTAAATTTACTGGTCAAGGTCTCAGCAATAGAAACGAGGACGTCCTCAGGGTAGCCCGCTGACCTCAAGCGGTCAAGTTGCGCTAAGAAACTCTTTTGCATATTGTGTGAACAAGACCTGCGCAGAGCATTACCAAGGCAAAGGTTGGCAATGCCTCTCTTCACAAGTTTGGAATGTGAGGAGGAGAAGGGCAGCAGGCTTTTCTTGGTCCGTGGAGAGTAGCTCCAGCAAACATGGCTTTCATCAGAGAAGGTGAGAGTCAAATCTAAAAATCTAATTGAGTCCTCAAGGGGCACTTCATGAGTAAAACTCAAGTCAGGACAGGTATCGGTAAAGAAGGTCAAAATGTCATTTGCAGCCGCTTCGACACTGTCACGGGAAGTTAGTTTCAAGAAAATTAAGAAATCGTCTACATACCTAAAAACTTTCACTACTCGATCGTCAATAAGGGTATCATGCAACAAATTGTCAAAATGGGATAAAAATATGTGGCACAAAATAGGAGCTACACACGAGCCAATGGGAACGCCCTGCTTCTGTATGTACCTGCAGTTTTCATGTTCTACCACAGTGGAAGAAAGGTAGCAAGTCAAAAGTTCCAAAAAGGAATTCACCGATATGCCCGAGCTGTTCTGGAAGGCCACTGCACCTCGGTTTTCGATGAGATCCCGCACAGTAACTAACAAGTCCTTTTGGGGAACTGAATAGAAGAGGTCTTCGATGTCCACGGAAAAGGCGGAATTGGCACTCACACTGGTAGCGGATAAGTAGTCCACGACGTCCATCGAGGTCCGAGCGCTAAAAGGGTCGTCAGGTGCCAAGGGGTCCAAGGATCGTTTCAAAAACTGGCCCACTAATTTCTGCCACGAACTGTCCTCTGTGACAATAGCCCTAACAGGGCAGCCAGTTTTATGCGTTTTTGTTGAGAAAAACATTCTCAGCACGTCGGTATTATCTTTCTTATTAACTTCTTTATGCAAACCATTAAGATTGAGGTTCTCCAGGAGCTGTAGGGCGTGCCTTTTTATCTGAGAAGGCTTTGTGTTGGCAGGCTTGAAATTCTTGTTGATAGCCTCGTGGGACTTATTGGACAGAAGGCTGTTAGGCATAACCACGAAACCACCCTCCTTATCCGATAGGGTTAGGCTTAGGTCGTGGCTCTGGAAATAATCGCTGACATAACGTAGCTTAGCTTGGCTGGAACCAAGATTAGGCCGAATTTTTTGAATACAGTGAACGCTTTCTGCGAGGCAAACATCTCTTTCTTCGGAGGGTGCTTTTCTTGCAATGCGGCGGAGTGAAGCCAGTAGCTCGTGCTTTCTGATGGAAGGTTCGAGGGCATACTTAGGGCCTTTCCTCAACAGGGCGTCAATCTCCGGAGGAACCGCTGCGCCTTGCAGGTACGTCACCGCAGTGCCAGTGCCTCGGGTGTCCTTCTTTCTTGGCAAACATTTCCGAACAGAAGACCAATAAGATTCGCTAAGTTGAGCTGCAAGGTGACGATGTTGTCGGAGCTTGCTGGTAGCGAACTGTCCACTCCCATGCTGAAGGCAAATGATGGTGAGCATTTCCTGCAGATGACCCACCTGTCTCCACATTTCAGCCTTGAGAACGCGGCAGATTCGTTTCCAGTGTCCTATGGAAGGCTTCTGAAGACCAAACAAACCAATGACGTCCTGCGGCGGAAGATCGTTTTTTATGCAGTGGGAATAAAACCGGGCTTTGCAGGAGAGGTAGGCAATGGTGCTGACGCAGAAGGCAGCCTGGTCTGATGGAGGCTGAACATGTAGAAAGATGCCCAGAAAGGATGCATAGTATTGAAGAAGCGTAGCTTGTTGGGCCAGTTGGTGCATGGTATGAGGAAAACCAGCGAAAAGGACGCATTCACAAGGAGGAGAAGTACACAGGACAACGCTGGAAACACAACTGAAAATTCTTTACTTCGCCAACATCAGAACAGGGCGCACATGCGCGTGAGCACCACAAACGCTATCAAAACAGCAAACACAAAACTGATTAAGCGAGCGAAGAAACATGTGGCAACCTATGTCCCATTCATGAAAGTGTATTCTTTTGCCGTGAACCTGACAGAGCTGTCGCTGACGCATTCAGTTCCTAACTGCTTGATTTTAAAAGCTTCTAAGATTTCTCGTATTATCTGTGTTTTGCCGCGGCCGATGAAACGATCCTTGAACCCCTTGGCACCTGACGACCCTTTTAGCGCTCGGACCTCGATGGACGTCGTGGACTACTTAGCCTCTACCAGTGTGAGTGCCAATTCCGCCTTTTCCGTGGACATCGAAGACCTCTTCTATTCAGTTCCCCAAAAGGACTTGTTAGTTACTGTGGGGGATCTCATCGAAAACCGAGGTGCAGTGGCCTTCCAGAACAGCTCGGGCATATCAGTGAATTCCTTTTTGGAACTTTTGACTTGCTACCTTTAAGTCACAGTACAAAAGAGATGAAACGCCTAGTGAGGAATCCAGACCTGCTGTAATGCCATACCTGCATAAAATCTCACCTAACGTTAAAAAGGTAGCCATGAAATACGGTGTTAAGGTAGTCTTTTCTGCGCCCACCAAACTGTCGTCGCTTTGTTCACGTATCTCAAAAATCAGCACAAAAAAGAAATGTAATGTTAAACACCAGTGCATGTTCACCAAATGCACAACCGATGTTGTTTACTCGCTCCCACTGTCCTGTGGCAAGGCCTACATAGGTCAAACGGGTCAATGCGTCAACGACCGTATGAGGCAGCACCGCACTTCGCTGCAGCCAGGCAACACAGCAAATCTTCCAAGACATTGCAACCACTGCAAAGACTGCACTCCTCTGTTGCATAATGTCAACATCATCGGCCGCGGCAAAACACAGATAGAACGAGAAATCTTAGAAGCTTTTAAAATCAAGCAGTTAGGAACTGAATGCGTCAGCGACAGCTCTGTCAGGTTCACGGCAAAAGAACACACTTTCATGAATGGGACATAGGTTGCCACATGTTTCTTCGCTCGCTTAATCAGTTTTGTGTTTGCTGTTTTGATAGCGTTTGTGGTGCTCACGCGCATGTGCGCCCTGTTCTGATGTTGGCGAAGTAAAGAATTTTCAGTTGTGTTTCCAGCGTTGTCCTGTGTACTTCTCCTCCTAGTGAATGCGTCCTTTTCGCTGGTTTTCCTCATACCATGCACCAACTGGCCCAACAAGCTACGCTTCTTCAATACTGCACTAAGCAAGCATTTCGTTAAAATGCATGGAATACGGTTACATGATACTGCAGACATTTTCAGAAAAAACTAGAAAAAAATTGCCTAATATGGCGTTTGAACTTCTACTCAGGGCAGAGCTTTATGGAACACAGTAGTCAAAGGAATATTGATACTACACCTACAGCCGAGTGGAACGAGTCATATTTTTCAAACTCTGCATCCCTGGCGCTATAATATGCACGCATATGGGTCTTTTTTTCCTTGTGCAGTTTACTCGCAATAAAATCATATATAGCAGTAATATCGATAACAATGTTGAAGTGAACCGGCTTCATAAAAGAACAGCAAAGGCCGGAGGAAGCCGGCGCGAACCCTGCTTTCGCCTGTGGCGCCACCGCTACATTATGAAAAGGGGCGAGCGTTTCACCCGCCGGTCGGCACACATGATCATCCAGGTACCATAACCAAGGGGTATAATTATGGCGCCCATAGATCGTACTAAGTTTTCACTCGGTAAGTGGCGGTATGCGCATGGGACTAGTGAAGAGGAATTCGCCGCGCTCCTCGTCCACCACAATTGCGGTGAGTGTGACGTCAGTGTACCCCTTTCGCTACCACGCCATAGGCGACCGGGCGCAAATGACGCCGTTTTGACAAAAGCCGTCAAGAATTCATTTCGGCGTTGCGGACACGCTGCGCTTCTACGTTGTTTCTATGGAACGAAGTTCATAAATGCAGCTTTTGTTTTCGGTTTAGAACGTGAGGAGGCGCCGTGAAAAATGAAACTTTGAACGGCCGCAGCAGCGTCTGGCATTGAACGTGGTGTCCGCGTCGCCGCGCGCTCCTCGAAATCGAAATCCAACATCGAGCGCTTCTCCTAGTTTTGATTGCGGTTTTTCCACGAAAGCAGCGGCGGTAAGTCAGACAACGATGTACAAACGTCGTATTTCGTTTACAACAGTGAAACTTTGTCTAACGGGACTGGAACGTCAGCGTGCATTCGCACGTAAGTTTTCTTTTCATTCGCTTTTGGTTTTCTGCGGTTTGTAACTGAAGAAAGTAGTTTATTTTTGTGCTTCAGGGCCTTCACAACTTACGGCTAAGACATTTTGCCAAATCCTCAAGGTCGCGTCACGTTTTTTCAACCGAGACGACGCCCACGTGTCCATGTCGGCGCATCGCTACGGAGCGGCGTTCGGAGATTCGCTCGCCACTCGACCTCTTCTTGATGCTCTTCATGGCGGAGGCGGTGGAGACTCTGTACGAACAGACTAATAAGTATGCTTGGATGAAGGCTTTGGACAGGCAAACATACGCTCGGCGTGACGGCTCATGGGAAGAGGTGAATCCATTGGACAAGTTCTTCGGAACCATCATACACATGGGAACTGTCGACCTGCCGCGGCTATCGGAATACAGGAATCATCTATTCAGGCCTTCAGCCATCAAATAACATTTGCCAAAATCAGCTTTTCGCTTTGCTTGTTTTTTTGCACGTGGCGTACCCAGTGGATTCAGTGGCGGCTGCATCTGTTGGCAAGACTTGTAAAGGGTTCTGGCTATTGAACCACAGCAATGAAAGTTCGTAGATCCTAATGTTCCAGAGCTGGCCCAAAACGCCAAATTTGGTCAGCTGGCTTTCAGGAAGCAGCTCATTCAACAAATCTTAGGGTATGTATTGAGTGGAAGAAGTCCACGCCCCTAATCCTCCCATATACATATATATATATATATATATATATATATATATATATATATATATATATATATATATATATATATATATATATATATATATATATATATATATCCATTCATCACCAACCGAAAAAAAAATGGAAAAAAGAAGGAACTGCGTGTTCTACTATCAGAGCACATTAAACATGAACAAAGATAAAAAGTTTTGTTCAGCACCTGTTAAGTCTACCACTGATTCACATCTACACGTGATTGCTTTTCACAGTGGCACCACAGTCATGACCGCTGTGTTGACCGGCTGTACAAAGTGCAATAATTTTTAAAGCGAAAGATTTACTGGCCGCGAACTTGCGATTTCGCCGTGGCGGGGCTCCGAGGAGGTACATCACGTACCTCAGAATGGGCGCCTCGCCGCGGAGCCGAACTAGTCTTGCCGGGCCGGCGGTGGCTGGCGCACTCGGCGCGAAATAGAGACGTTCTCCAAGCATCCGCCAGTGCGGTCAGAGTGCGCTGAAGCCGCCGAACGCGTCGGCGGTTAAGCGCAGTTGGAGTATAGAGGGCCTTGCTTTGGTCGACGTTACGTCGCCGTGCAGCGTGCGCGCGCACTTTACGCCGGGGTATAAGCCCGCCTTCACAGAGCCTGCGCTTAACCGCTAATCAACGTGTTAACCCCCTCTCCCCGCACAGTCACTGATTAAAGAAGAAAAAACCTGTGCCGAGACTCGGAATCGAACCAGGGCCTTTGGCGTTTGAGTTGGAGACGCTACCGCTCCGCCATGATGGCTCAAGTTTTACATGAATACAGACGCATCTACTGAATGCACTATTCCGATGCAGAAGTCTCCGCGCTTTCGCTACGTATATCCTGGCCTAACAGCGCTAGGCCATCAACCATTTTTCCTGAGAGCTGAAACTTGACTGACAGCTATAAACATACGAATTAATTTGTATATTCAAGTTTTCTTCAAATCTAGTTCGCACTTAGTGCAGCCGGTAATTAGTTTTTTTTTCTGCATACTTTTTCTATGTTTTTCCCACATTTCATTAATATATGTTGAAGTACATTTGCACATACGACTCTGCTGTTTGTTCCACTTAGAATTGTAACTAATAAGCTACAATTTTATTTGTTGCAATATACGCTGGGTTTGTTACTTTTTGGGAAAAAAAAATTCTTTTGAGTACACTTCAAATCGTCCATATTTCCTCGGTAGTGAAGGAGCTGTATTTATGGAAGTAGAATATTGCCCTGTTTACAGAGATTACTGTGTACGACTGAGAAGCCCAGGGGACTAGAAGTAATGTGGGACTGTGTACTATAGCAGTGTTGATTTCGGAGGTAAAATTTTATAAGACGTTTTCTAGAAATGACTCGGGCCCACTCATTTTTTGCAGTATACACCACGATTTGGGAGCGCAGTGGCAGTACAGCGAGTAATAGCATTTGTTTAGCTGCGTATTTTTGCAGTGGCCCAATTGACCAATGTAAAGGGGACAATCCAATGTATTCCTCGGTCTTCCTTGCGAATGCGGGTAACGCTGACAGTAATATTTGTATTTCGCGCCTTCCTACAAAGCTAGCAATGTAAAAATTACACACGGCAGTTAGTTGATAACAAAAGTAGTGTAACGTGAAGATGTGCACACCAAAAGGGAAAAATATATTTACAGGGAAACAGCTTACAGCCACGCAGCCGAACAACCGGGCACGCGAAGCCCAGCAGCAGAAACGCACTTCGTCCTCTTCGCGTTCCAAGCGCGAGCGCACCAAGCACGAGCGTTCCAAGCACAAGCACAACCGTAGCATAACTGCCGGCGGCAAAAGCACCGTCCCGGTGCTAAGTGGATGATGTAGCAGGCGTGTGGTACGGTTTGAGACGGACTACATGAACGACGTCAGTCAAAGGGCTAGTGGACGACGTCGGAGCATGAAGAGGTGTAATCTCGTAGGTCACGTCGGTCACCTGACGGAGAACTCGATAAGGGCCACTGTACTGACGTAGAAGTTTCTCAGAGAGACCGACATGGCGAGAAGGAGACCAAAAGAGGTCGAGTGAGCCCGGCGGATAGTGTACTGGGCGATGCCGGCGGTCGTAAACTGACTTCTGGTAGGTCTGAGATGCGGTGAGCCGGTCTCGGGCGATTTCACGGGCCATAGTTGCTCGGGAGATGGCGTCACGTGCATACTCTGTGGTCGAGGCAGTAGAACTCGGTAGAATGTATCCAATGGCAGCGCAGGATGCCGACCAAACAGAAGGTAGAAAGGAGAATAGCCGGTGGTATCATGCCGCGACGAATTATAAGCAAATGTTACATAAGGCAAGGCAACGTCCCAATCGCGGTGGTCGGGCGAGACATACATGGATAGCATATCGGTCAGAGTCCTGTTGAGGCGCTCGGTAAGCCCGTTCGTCTGGGGATGGTAAGCTGTAGTGAGCTTATGCTGCGTGCCACAGGACCGGAGGATATCGTCAACTACTCGGGACAAAAAGTAGCGGCCGCGGTCCGTCAGCAATTGGTGTGGAGCGCCGTGGTGAAGGATTACGTTCTGCAATAGGAAGTCGGCGACATCGGTTGCGCAACTTGTTGGTAACGCACGCGTGATAGCGTACCGGGTCGCATAGTCGGTCGCGACAGCAATCCAACGGTTGCCGGAGCAGGACGTCGGGAAAGGTCCGAGAAGGTCGAGTCCAACACGGTAGAATGGTTCGAGAGGTGCGTCAATAGGCTGTAGAAGGCCAGCAGGCAATGTTGATGGTCTCTTCCTGCGTTGACAGAGGTCGCAGGAGGCAACGTAACGCCGAACAGAGCGGTACAGACTAGGCCAAAAGAAGCGGCGTCGGACCCGATCGTATGTGCGGGAGACGCCGAGGTGGCCTGCGGTCGGTAGGTCGTGTAGTTCCGCTAGGACAGATGAACGGAGACGCTGGGGAACGACTAGCAGGAGCGGAGGTCCGTCAGGACGAAGGTTGCTGCGGTATAGGACGCCATCCTGAATGACGAACAGTTGCAATGAAGGATCTCGGCTGGCACAGTTGAGGCGATCAATGAGAATACGCAAGGAAGAGTTTTGTCGCTGCTCGTCCGCGATGTGAACCAGATCGGAGATAGCGAAGAGGCACGGGCCGAGGTCGTTGTCTCCAGGATCAGGCGGCTCTACAGGGTGCCGAGACAGGCAGTCGGCGTCTTGATGGAGACGCCCTGACTTGTAATGAACAGTGTAAGAATACTCTTGGAGGCGCAACGTCCAACGTCCGAGCCGGCCTGTGGGGTCTTTCAGTGAAGACAGCCAACAAAGGGCGTGGTGATCGGTCACTACGGAGAATGGACGGCCAAACAGGTACGGTCGGAACTTAGCTACGGCCCAAACAAGAGCTAGACACTCGCGCTCTGTAATTGAGTAATTTCGCTCAGCTGTAGAAAGGAGGCGGCTGGCATATGCAATAACGCGTTCTTGCCCTTGGTGACGTTGGGCTAGCACGGCGCCAATCCCATAACCGCAGGCGTCTGTGCGAACTTCAGTCGGAGCCGACGGATCAAAATGGGCCAGAATAGGTGGGGAGGTGAGTAAGTCGACTAGCGAAGAAAAGGCCTCCTCTTGGGCAGGGCCCCAGGTAAAAGGGGTGTCTTTCTTTAGAAGGTCGGTCAGGGGGCGAGCGGTGCCGGCAAAATTTTTGATGAAACGGCGGAAGTACGAGCAGAGGCCGACGAAGCTGCGCACATCCGTAGACGACTGGGGAATAGGGAAGTCCTTGACGGCTTGAACTTTAACAGGATCCGGGCGGACACCAGAAGCGTCGACTAGATGTCCGAGAATGGTGAGTTGGCGGCGACCGAATTGACATTTCGACGAATTGAGCTGTAGCCCGGCTCGACGGAAGACAGAAAGAATGCTCGCCAGTCTTTCGAGGTGCGTGGTAAACGTGGGCGAAAAAACCACAACATCGTCGAGGTAACATAGACATGTGGACCATTTAAAGCCGCGAAGCAAGGAGTCCATCATTCTTTCGAAGGTAGCTGGCGCATTACAGAGACCGAATGGCATAACTTTAAACTGATATAAGCCGTCCGGTGTGACGAATGCCGTCTTTTCGCGGTCATTGTCATCAACAGAGATTTGCCAATACCCGGACCGAAGGTCAATTGAAGAGAAAAATTTGGCTCCGTGAAGGCAGTCCAAAGCATCGTCTATTCTTGGGAGTGGATAGACGTCTTTTTTTGTTATGTTGTTTAGGTGCCGGTAATCAACGCAAAAGCGCCAGCTGCCGTCCTTCTTTTTAACCAGCACAACTGGTGAGGCCCAAGGGCTCGACGAGGGCTCTATGATGTCTTTACTGAGCATCTTGTCCACCTCTTGCTGTATGATGGTGCGTTCTGTACTGGACACTCTGTAGGGTCGTCTGTGAATAGGAGCTGCGTCACCGGTGTTGATGCGATGCGTGACCACAGATGTTCGAGCCAAAGGGCGGTCATCGAAGTCAAAGATGTCGCGAAAAGACGACAGAAGATACCGAAGGTCGTGAGCTTGCCCTGGTAAGAGGTCAGCAGCAATCATTTTTGCATATTCATCAGGTGGTGGGACGTCAGAGTCGCGGCAGTTCGACGAGGGTGGGACGCTTCCCACCGCCGATACGACGCATTCGGCAGCAGGGCACAGCGTGGCGAGCGACATACCTTGTGGGAGCGGCTGAACGTAAGAGGCAAAGTTGAGAACCGGAAGGGACGCTTGATTTGCCGACATGGTGACAACTGTATGCGCAAGGGCAACACTGCGTGTAAAGGGCACATCAGGAACCGGAGTAATGATGTAGTCACCATCGGGAACTGGCGGGACCGAGGAGAAACGGACATAAGTGGCGGCATCGGGGTCCAGGCGGACAAAGTCGGCGGTGCACAGTCGGTGAACAATTGGATCCGGTGGCTCTGAAGGAACAGGTAGAGCGAGTTGAACGATGCTTGTGGCGCAATCTATAAGGGCGGAATGGTCGGTGAGAAAGTCAAGGCCGAGAATGATGTCATGAGGGCAGTGTTCGAGGACAGTGAAGAGCACAGAAGTATGGCGGCCGGCTATTGAAACACGAGCAGTACACATTCCGACGACAATAGACATACCGCCATCTGCAACACGGACCACAGTTGAGGGGGCAGGAGTGAGCACTTTCCTTAGGCGACGGCGAAGACGAGCATTCATGACTGAGACGTGCGCTCCAGTGTCGATCAGAGCGGTAACAGGGACCCCGTCCACGTCGACGTTAAGGATGTTCCGATGAGCATGAAGAGTTAAAGGAGGGTTTTCTGGTCGGGTCGTCAGAGCAGCATCACCCCCAGACGCTGCAGCCATCAGTTTTCCGACCGGGAGCGGGCATATGGGGCCGGCGACGAAGGGCGGCGAGGTCGGGGCGATGGAGATCGACGGCGCTGAGGTGACGACGAACGGTTGGTAAGCGGGGTCTGAGCGTTGTGGCCAGCAGAGGTCGTTTCCGAGGGCGAGGGAGAGCGGCGGGAATATGCAGAACCCGGCGGGTAGCGGCTGTAGGTCGAGGACGGACGGCTTCGGCAGTGTCGAGATATGTGGCCAACTCGGGAGCAGTTAAAGCAGATGGGCCTGTCATCAGGTGTTCTCCATTCATCTGGATTGCGGCTGCGTCGAGGGTAGTATGCACGTTCAGAACCGAGCTCCGGGGACATGCGGCGAGCATATGGGGCACTAACTGAGCAAACAGGTTGAATCCCAAGATTGGCAAATTCTTTGCGAACGACAGCCTGTATAAGGGATACTGCTGGAGTACTGTCTGTTGCGGGTGGATGAAACGCAACGGGGGACATTGCCTCTACTTCTTGGCGCACAAGTCGTGTCAGGCTCTCAGATGTCGGCAGACGGCTCGGTGGAGTCGAGTCTACACAGGACGACGTCGCAGTCGTATTCGGCAACCGCGTGAACTGCGGAGAAATTCGGCGGCTCTTCGCTTGTTCGAACCGGCGGCATTCCTTGATGATTGCGTCAACCGTTCCGCAGTCCTTGTATACAAGAAGGTTAAAGGCGTCATCTGCGATGCCTTTGAGCACGTGACCTACTTTGTCGCACTCTGACATAGTGGCGTCGACTTTCATGCAGAGAGCTAATACGTCCTGAATGTATGATACATAGGACTCTGTGGACGTTTGTGCACGGCATGCGAGCTCCTTCTTCGCAGCGAGCTGACGCCCGAATGACTTACCAAACAGGTCACAAAGCTTGCGCTTGCAGATATCCCAGCTGGTGAGTTCATCCTCATGGGTCTCGAACCATACCCTGGCAGTGCCCGTCAGGTAGAAGATGACGTTGGCCAACTTTAGGGTCGGGTCCCACCTGTTGTGTGTGCTCACGCACTCGTACATTGCGAGCCAGTCCTCCACTTCGACGCCGTCCGTTCCGTTGAAGGTCCCAGGATCTCTCGGATGGGCAATGATGAACGCCGGGTTGGCGGACGCCGACGGAACGGCCCCTTCGCTGGTCATGGTTGAAGAGCCGGCGAGCTGACGACCGCTGCGAAGTTCCGTGCTTGCTGTGGCTGTACCCAGCACCTCACACCAATAATGTAACGTGAAGATGTGCACACCAAAAGGGAAAAATATATTTACAGGGAAACAGCTTACAGCCACGCAGCCGAACAACCGGGCATGCGAAGCCCAGCAGCAGAAAACGCACTTCGTCCTCTTCGCGTTCCAAGCGCGAGCGCACCAAGCACGAGCGTTC
>JARKHS020027203.1:0-55179 GCA_030143305.2 Amblyomma americanum | reverse complement strand
GTTTACAGCTTTCTCTCGTCTACTCTTCGACGACTTGTAAAATCGAAGTGCGAGAATCTCGCTAGTTTCGATCTAAAACAATGTATCCCGTTGTTTTGAGCCGGAATACAAGTTTTCGCGCAGTTCTGAGAGAAAAAGTTTACAGCTCTCTCTCGTCTACTCTTCGACGACTTGTAAAATCGAAGTGCGTAAATCTCGCTAGTTTCAGATCTAAAACGATGTATCCCGTTGTTTTGAGCCGGAATACAAGTTTTCGCGCAGTTCTGAGAGAAAAAGTTTACAGCGTTCTCTCGTCTACTCTTCGACGACTTGTAAAATCGAAGTTCGTGAATCTCGCTAGTTTCGATCTAAAACGATGTATCCCGTTGTTTTGAGCCGGAATACAAGTTTTCGCGCAGTTCTGAGAGAAAAAGTTTACAGCTTTCTCTCGTCTACTCTTCGACGACTTGTAAAATCGAAGTGCGTAAATCTCGCTAGTTTCGATCTAAAACGATGTATCCCGTTGTTTTGAGCCGGAATACAAGTTTTCGCGCAGTTCTGAGAGAAAAAGTTTACAGCTTTCTCTCGTCTACTCTTCGACGACTTGTAAAATCGAAGTGCGTGAATCTCGCTAGTTTCGATCTAAAACGATGTATCCCGTTGTTTTGAGCCGGAATACAAGTTTTCGCGCAGTTCTGAGAGAAAAAGTTTACAGCTCTCTCTCGTCTACTCTTCGACGACTTGTAAAATCGAAGTGCGTAAATCTCGCTAGTTTCGATCTAAAACGATGTAGTCCCGTTGTTTTGAGCCGGAATACAAATTTTCGCGCAGTTTTGAGAAAAAGTTTACAGCTCTCTCTCGTCTACTTTTAACGACTTGTAATATCGATGTTCGTGAATCTCGCTAGTTTCGATCTAAAACGATGTATCCCGTTGTTTTGAGCCGGAATACAAGTTTTCGCGCAGTTCTGAGAGAAAAAGTTTACACCTTTCTCTGCTCTACTCATCGACAACTTGTAAAATCGATGTTCGTGAATCTCGCTAGTTTCAATCTAAAACGATGTATCCCAGGAGAGCAAGCTGCCGGGCTAGTTGGTGATCCCGTTGTTTTGAGCCGGAATACAGGTTTTCGCGCAGTTCTGAGAGAAAAAGATTACAGCTCTCTCTCGTCTACTCTTAGACGACTTGTAAAATCGATGTTCGAGAATCTCGCTAGTGTCGATCTAAAATCGATGTATCCCGTTGTTTTGAGCCGGAATACAAGTTCTCGCGCAGTTCTGAGAGAAAAAGATTACACCTTTCTCTTGTCCACTTTTCGACGACTTGTAAAATTGATGTTCGTGAATTTTGCTAGTTTCGATCTAAAACGATGTATCCCGTTGTTTTGAGCCGGTATTCAAGTTTTCGCGCAGTTCTGAGAGAAAAAGTTTGCACCTTTCGCTGGTCTACTCATTGACGACTTGTAAAATTGATGTTCGAAAATCTCGCTAGTGTCGATCTAAAATGATGTATCCCGTTGTTTTGAGCCGGAATACAAGTTTTCGCGCAGTTCTCAGAGAAAACGTTTACAGCTCTCTCTCGTCTACTCTTCGACGACTTGTAAAATCGATGTTCGTGAATCTCGCTAGTTTAGATCTAAAACGATGCATCCCGTTGTTTTGAGCTGGAATACATGTTCTAGCGCAGTTCTGGGAGAAAAAGTTTACACCATTCTCTTGTCTACTCTTCGATGACTTGTAAAATGATGTTCGTGAATTTTCCCAGTGTCGATCTAAAACGATGTATCCCGTTGTTTTGAGCCGGAATACAAGTTTTCGCGCAGTTCTGAGAGAAAAAGTTTACAGCTCTCTTTCGTCTACTCTTCGACGACTTCTAAAATCGAATTACGTAAATCTCGCTAGTTTCGATTTAAAACAATGCATCCCGTTGTTTTGAGCCGGAATTGATGTTTTCGCGCAGTTCTGAGAGAAAAAGTTTACAGCTTTCTCTCGTCCACTCTTGGACGACTTGTAAAATCGATGTTCGTGAATCTCGCTAGTATCGATCTAAAACGATGTATCCCGTTGTTTTGAGCCGGAATACAAGTTTTCGCGCAGTTCTGAGAGAAAAAGTTTACACCTTTCTCTCGTCTAGTCTACGACGGCTTGTAACATCGAAGTGCGTGAATCTCGCTAGTTTCGATCTAAAACGATGTATCCCGTTGTTTTGAGCCGGAATACAAGTTTTCGCGCAGTTCTGAGAGAAAAAGATTACAGATCTCTCTCGTCTACTCTTCGACGACTTGTAAAATCGAAGGGCGTAAATCTCGCTAGTTCCGATATTAAACGATGTAGTCCGTTGTTTTGAGCCGGAATACAAATTTTCGCGCAGTTTTGAGAAAAAGTTTACAGCTCTCTCTCGTCTACTTTTAACGACTTGTAATATCGATGTTCGTGAATCTCGCTAGTTTCGATCTAAAACGATGTATCCCGTTGTTTTGAGCCGGAATACAAGTTTTCGCGCAGTTCTGAGAGAAAAAGTTTACACCTTTCTCTGCTCTACTCATCGACAACTTGTAAAATCGATGTTCGTGAATCTCGCTAGTTTCAATCTAAAACGATGTATCCCAGGAGAGCAAGCTGCCGGGCTAGTTGGTGATCCCGTTGTTTTGAGTCGGAATACAGGTTTTCGCGCAGTTCTGAGAGAAAACGTTCACAGCTCTCTTTCGTCTACTCTTCGACGACTTCTAAAATCGAAGTACGTAAATCTCGCTAGTTTTTATCTAAAACAATGCATCCCGTTGTTTTGAGCCGGAATTCATGTTTTCGCGCAGTTCTGAGAGAAAATATTTACAGCTTTCTCTCGTCTACTCTTCGACGACTTGTAAAATCGAAGTGCGGAATTCTCGCTAGTTTCGATCTAAAACGATGTATCCCGTTGTTTTGAGCCGGAATACAAGTTTTCGCGCAGTTCTGAGAGAAAAAGATTACAGCTCTCTCTCGTCTACTCTTAGACGAATTGTAAAATCGATGTTCGAGAATCTCGCTAGTGTCGATCTAAAGCGATCTATCGCGTTGTTTTAAGCCGGGATAAAGTTTTCGCGCAGTTCTCAGAGAAAAAGTTTACAGCTCTTTCGCGTCTACTCTTCGACGACTCGTAAAATCGAAGCGCGTAAATCTCTCTAGTTTCAATCTAAAAAGATGTATCTCATTGTTCTGAGCCGGAATACAAGTTTTCGCGCAGTTCTGAGAGAAAAAGTTTACACCTTTCTCTCGTCTACTCTTCGGCGACTTGTAAAATCGAAGTGCGTAAATCTCGCTAGTTTCGATCTAAAACGATGTATCCCGTTGTTTTGAGCCGGAATTGAAGTCTTCGCGCAGTTATGAGAGAGAAAGTTTACACCTTTCTTTCGTGTACTCTTCGACGACTTGTAAAATCGAAGTGCGTAAATCTCGCTAGTTTCGATCTAAACAATTTATTCGGTCGTTTTGAGCCGGAATACAAGTTTTCGCGCAGTTCTGAGAGAAAAAGTTTACAGCTCTCTATCGTCTACTCTGACGACTTCTGAAATCGAGGTGCGTAAATCTCGCTAGTTTCGATCTAAAACGTTGTATCCCGTTGTTTTGAGCCGGAATACAAGTTTTCGCGCAGTTCTGAGAGAAAAAGTTTACAGCTCTCTCTCGTCTACTCTTTGACGACTTGTAAAAGCGATGTTCGTGAATCTCGCTAGTATCGATCTAAACCGATGTATCCCGTTGTTTTGAGCCGGAATAAAAGTTTTCGCGCAGTTCTGAGAGAAAAGGTTTGCACCTTTCTCTCGTCTACTCTTCGACGAATTGTAAAATCGATGGTCGTGAATCTCGCTAGTTTCAATCTGAAACGATGTATCCCGTTGTTTTGAGCCGGAATACAAGTTTTCGCGCAGTTCTGAGAGAAAACGTTCACAGCTCTCTTTCGTCTACTCTTCGACGACTTCTAAAATCGAAGTACGTAAATCTCGCTAGTTTCTATCTAAAACAATGCATCCCGTTGTTTTGAGCCGGAATTCATGTTTTCGCGCAGTTCTGAGAGAAAATGTTTACAGCTTTCTCTCGTCTACTCTTCGACGACTTGTAAAATCGAAGTGCGGAATTCTCGCTAGTTTCGATCTAAAACAATGTATCCCGTTGTTTTGAGCCGGAATACAAGTTTTCGCGCAGTTCTGAGAGAAAAAGTTTACAGCTCTCTCTCGTCTACTCTTCGACGACTCGTAAAATCGAAGCGCGTAAATCTCTCTAGTTTCAATCTAAAATGATGTATCTCGTTGTTTTGAGCCGGAATACAAGTTCTCACGCAGTTCTGAGAGAAAAAGTTTACAGCGTTCTCTCGTCTACTCTTCGACGACTTGTAAAATCGAAGTGCGGAAATCTCACTAGTTTCAATCTAAAACGTTGTATACCGTTGTTTTGAGCCGGAATTCATGTTTTCGCGCAGTTCTGAGAGAAAAAGTTTAGAGGTTTCTCTCGTCTACTCTTCGACGACTTGTAAAATCGAAGTGCGTAAATCTCGCTAGTTTCGATCTAAAACGATGTATCCCGTTGTTTTGAGCCGGTATTCAAGTTTTCGCGCAGTTCTGAGAGAAAACGTTTACAGCTTTCTTTCGTGTGCTCTTCGACGACTTGTAACATCGAAGTGCGTAAATCTTGCTAGTTTCGATCTAAAACGATTTATCCGGTTGTTTTGAGCCGGAATACAAGTTTTCGCGCAGTTCTGAGAGAAAAAGTTCACAGCTCTCTCTCGTCTACTCTTCGACGACTTCTAAAATCGAAGTGCGTAAATCTCGCTAATTTCGATCTAAAACAATGCATCCCGTTGTTTTGAGCCGGAATTCATGTTTTCGCGCAGTTCTGAGAGAAAAAAGTTTACAGCTTTCTCTCTCTACTCTTCGACGACTTGTAAAATCGAAGTACGGAAATCTCGCTAGTTTCGGTCTAAAACGATGTATCCCGTTGTTTTGAGCCGGAATACAAGTTTTCGCGCAGTTCTGAGAGAAAAAGTTTACAGCTCTCTCTCGTCTACTCTTCGACGACTTGTAAAAGCGATGTTCGCGAATCTCGCTAGTATCGATCTAAAACGATGTATCCCGTTGTTTTGAGCCGGAATACAAGTTTTCGCGCAGTTCTGAGAGAAAAAGTTTACACCTTTCTCTCGTCTACTCTTCGACGACTTGTAAAATCGAAGTGCGGAATTCTCGCTAGTTTCGATCTAAAACAATGTATCCCGTTGTTTTGAGCCGGAATTCATGTTTTCGCGCAGTTCTGAGAGAAAAAGTTTACAGCTCTCTCTCGTCTACTCTTGACGACTTGTAAAATCGATGTTCGTGAATCTCGCTAGTATCGATCTAAAACGATGTATCCCGTTGTTTTGAGCCGGAATACAAGTTTTCGCGCAGTTCTGAGAGAAAAAGTTTACAGCTCTCTCTCGTCTACTCTTCGACGACTTGTAAAACCGAAGTGCGTAAATCTCGCTAGTTTCGATCTAAAACGATGTATCCCGTTGTTTTGAGCCGGAATACAAGTTTTCGCGCAGTTCTGAGAGAAAAAGTTTACACCTTTCTCTGGTCTACTCATTGACGACTTGTAAAATCGATGTTCGAGAATCTCGCTAGTGTCGATCTAAAATGATGTATCCCGTTGTTTTGAGCCGGAATACAAGTTTTCGCGCAGTTCTCAGAGAAAACGTTTACAGCTCTCTCTCGTCTACTCTTCGACGACTTGTAAAATCGATGTTCGTGAATCTCGCTAGTTTAGATCTAAAACGATGCATCCCGTTGTTTTGAGCTGGAATACATGTTCTAGCGCAGTTCTGGGAGAAAAAGTTTACACCATTCTCTTGTCTACTCTTCGATGACTTGTAAAATGATGTTCGTGAATTTTCCCAGTTTCGATCTAAAACGATGTATCCCGTTGTTTTGAGCCGGAATACAAGTTTTCGCGCAGTTCTGAGAGAAAAAGTTTACAGCTCTCTTTCGTCTACTCTTCGACGACTTGTAAAATCGAAGTGCGTAAATCTCGCTAGTTTCGATCTAAAACGATGTATCCCGTTGTTTTGAGCCGGAATTGAAGTTTTCGCGCAGTTCTGAGAGAAAAAGTTTACAGCTTTCTCTCGTCTACTCTTCGACGACTTGTAAAATCGAAGTGCGTAAATCTCGCTAGTTTCGATCTAAAACGATGTATCCCGTTGTTTTGAGCCGGAATACAAGTTTTCGCGCAGTTCTGAGAGAAAAAGTTTACAGCTCTTCTCTCGTCTACTCTTCGACGACTTGTAAAATCGAAGTGCGTGAATCTCGCTAGTTTCGATCTAAAACGATGTATCCCGTTGTTTTGAGCCGGAATACAAGTTTTCGCGCAGTTCTGAGAGAAAAAGTTTACACCTTTCTCTCGTCTACTCTTCGGCGACTTGTAAAATCGAAGTGCGTAAATCTCGCTAGTTTCGATCTAAAACGATGTATCCCGTTGTTTTGAGCCGGAATAGAAGTCTTCGCGCAGTTATGAGAGAGAAAGTTTACACCTTTCTTTCGTGTACTCTTCGACGACTTGTAAAATCGAAGTGCGTAAATCTCGCTAGTTTCGATCTAAACAATGTATTCGGTCGTTTTGAGCCGGAATACAAGTTTTCGCGCAGTTCTGAGAGAAAAAGTTTACAGCTCTCTATCGTCTACTCTGACGACTTCTGAAATCGAGGTGCGTAAATCTCGCTAGTTTCGATCTAAAACGTTGTATCCCGTTGTTTTGAGCCGGAATACAAGTTTTCGCGCAGTTCTGAGAGAAAAAGTTTACAGCTCTCTCTCGTCTACTCTTTGACGACTTGTAAAAGCGATGTTCGTGAATCTCGCTAGTATCGATCTAAACCGATGTATCCCGTTGTTTTGAGCCGGAATAAAAGTTTTCGCGCAGTTCTGAGAGAAAAGGTTTGCACCTTTCTCTCGTCTACTCTTCGACGAATTGTAAAATCGATGGTCGTGAATCTCGCTAGTTTCAATCTGAAACGATGTATCCCGTTGTTTTGAGCCGGAATACAAGTTTTCGCGCAGTTCTGAGAGAAAACGTTCACAGCTCTCTTTCGTCTACTCTTCGACGACTTCTAAAATCGAAGTACGTAAATCTCGCTAGTTTCTATCTAAAACAATGCATCCCGTTGTTTTGAGCCGGAATTCATGTTTTCGCGCAGTTCTGAGAGAAAATGTTTACAGCTTTCTCTCGTCTACTCTTCGACGACTTGTAAAATCGAAGTGCGGAATTCTCGCTAGTTTCGATCTAAAACAATGTATCCCGTTGTTTTGAGCCGGAATACAAGTTTTCGCGCAGTTCTGAGAGAAAAAGTTTACAGCTCTCTCTCGTCTACTCTTCGACGACTCGTAAAATCGAAGCGCGTAAATCTCTCTAGTTTCAATCTAAAATGATGTATCTCGTTGTTTTGAGCCGGAATACAAGTTCTCACGCAGTTCTGAGAGAAAAAGTTTACAGCGTTCTCTCGTCTACTCTTCGACGACTTGTAAAATCGAAGTGCGGAAATCTCACTAGTTTCAATCTAAAACGTTGTATACCGTTGTTTTGAGCCGGAATTCATGTTTTCGCGCAGTTCTGAGAGAAAAAGTTTAGAGGTTTCTCTCGTCTACTCTTCGACGACTTGTAAAATCGAAGTGCGTAAATCTCGCTAGTTTCGATCTAAAACGATGTATCCCGTTGTTTTGAGCCGGTATTCAAGTTTTCGCGCAGTTCTGAGAGAAAACGTTTACAGCTTTCTTTCGTGTGCTCTTCGACGACTTGTAACATCGAAGTGCGTAAATCTTGTTAGTTTCGATCTAAAACGATTTATCCGGTTGTTTTGAGCCGGAATACAAGTTTTCGCGCAGTTTTGAGAGAAAAAGTTCACAGCTCTCTCTCGTCTACTCTTCGACGACTTCTAAAATCGAAGTGCGTAAATCTCGCTAATTTCGATCTAAAACAATGCATCCCGTTGTTTTGAGCCGGAATTCATGTTTTCGCGCAGTTCTGAGAGAAAAAAGTTTACAGCTTTCTCTCGTCTACTCTTCGACGACTTGTAAAATCGAAGTACGGAAATCTCGCTAGTTTCGGTCTAAAACGATGTATCCCGTTGTTTTGAGCCGGAATACAAGTTTTCGCGCAGTTCTGAGAGAAAAAGTTTACAGCTTCTCTCGTCTACTCTTTGACGACTTGTAAAAGCGATGTTCGTGAATCTCGCTAGTATCGATCTAAAACGATGTATCCCGTTGTTTTGAGCCGGAATACAAGTTTTCGCGCAGTTCTGAGAGAAAAAGTTTGCACCTTTCTCTCGTCTACTCTTCGACGACTTGTAAAATCGAAGTGCGGAATTCTCGCTAGTTTCGATCTAAAACAATGTATCCCGTTGTTTTGAGCCGGAATTCATGTTTTCGCGCAGTTCTGAGAGAAAAAGTTTACAGCTCTCTCTCGTCTACTCTTTACGACTTGTAGAATCGATGTTCGTGAATCTCGCTAGTATCGATCTAAAACGATGTATCCCGTTGTTTTGAGCCGGAATACAAGTTTTCGCGCAGTTCTGAGAGAAAAAGTTTACAGCTCTCTCTCGTCTACTCTTCGACGACTTGTAAAACCAAAGTGCGTAAATCTCGCTAGTTTCGATCTAAAACGATGTATCCCGTTGTTTTGAGCCGGAATACAAGTTTTTGCGCTGTTCTGAGAGAAAAAGTTTACACCTTTCTCTGGTCTACTCATTGACGACTTGTAAAATCGATGTTCGAGAATCTCGCTAGTGTCGATCTAAAATGATGTATCCCGTTGTTTTGAGCCGGAATACAAGTTTTCGCGCAGTTCTCAGAGAAAACGTTTACAGCTCTCTCTCGTCTACTCTTCGACGACTTGTAAAATCGATGTTCGTGAATCTCGCTAGTTTAGATCTAAAACGATGCATCCCGTTGTTTTGAGCTGGAATACATGTTCTAGCGCAGTTCTGGGAGAAAAAGTTTACACCATTCTCTTGTCTACTCTTCGATGACTTGTAAAATGATGTTCGTGAATTTTCCCAGTTTCGATCTAAAACGATGTATCCCGTTGTTTTGAGCCGGAATACAAGTTTTCGCGCAGTTCTGAGAGAAAAAGTTTACAGCTCTCTTTCGTCTACTCTTCGACGACTTCTAAAATCGAAGTACGTAAATCTCGCTAGTTTCGATTTAAAACAATGCATCCCGTTGTTTTGAGCCGGAATTGATGTTTTCGCGCAGTTCTGAGAGAAAAAGTTTACAGCTTTCTCTCGTCCACTCTTGGACGACTTGTAAAATCGAAGTGCGTGAATCTCGCTAGTTTCGATCTAAAACGATGTATCCCGTTGTTTTGAGCCGGAATACAAGTTTTCGCGCAGTTCTGAGAGAAAAAGATTACAGATCTCTCTCGTCTACTCTTCGACGACTTGTAAAATCGAAGGGCGTAAATCTCGCTAGTTCCGATATTAAACGATGTAGTCCGTTGTTTTGAGCCGGAATACAAATTTTCGCGCAGTTTTGAGAAAAAGTTTACAGCTCTCTCTCGTCTACTTTTAACGACTTGTAATATCGATGTTCGTGAATCTCGCTAGTTTCGATCTAAAACGATGTATCCCGTTGTTTTGAGCCGGAATACAAGTTTTCGCGCAGTTCTGAGAGAAAAAGTTTACACCTTTCTCTGCTCTACTCATCGACAACTTGTAAAATCGATGTTCGTGAATCTCGCTAGTTTCAATCTAAAACGATGTATCCCAGGAGAGCAAGCTGCCGGGCTAGTTGGTGATCCCGTTGTTTTGAGTCGGAATACAGGTTTTCGCGCAGTTCTGAGAAAAAAAGATTACAGCTCTCTCTCGTCTACTCTTAGACGACTTGTAAAATCGATGTTCGAGAATCTCGCTAGTGTCGATCTAAAATCATGTATCCCGTTGTTTTGAGCCGGAATACAAGTTCTCGCGCAGTTCTGAGAGAAAAAGATTACACCTTTCTCTTGTCCACTTTTCGACGACTTGTAAAATTGATGTTCGTGAATTTTGCTAGTTTCGATCTAAAACGATGTATCCCGTTGTTTTGAGCCGGTATTCAAGTTTTCGCGCAGTTCTGAGAGAAAAAGTTTGCACCTTTCGCTGGTCTACTCATTGACGACTTGTAAAATTGATGTTCGAAAATCTCGCTAGTGTCGATCTAAAATGATGTATCCCGTTGTTTTGAGCCGGAATACAAGTTTTCGCGCAGTTCTCAGAGAAAACGTTTACAGCTCTCTCTCGTCTACTCTTCGACGACTTGTAAAATCGATGTTCGTGAATCTCGCTAGTTTAGATCTAAAACGATGCATCCCGTTGTTTTGAGCTGGAATACATGTTCTAGCGCAGTTCTGGGAGAAAAAGTTTACACCATTCTCTTGTCTACTCTTCGATGACTTGTAAAATGATGTTCGTGAATTTTCCCAGTGTCGATCTAAAACGATGTATCCCGTTGTTTTGAGCCGGAATACAAGTTTTCGCGCAGTTCTGAGAGAAAAAGTTTACAGCTCTCTTTCGTCTACTCTTCGACGACTTCTAAAATCGAATTACGTAAATCTCGCTAGTTTCGATTTAAAACAATGCATCCCGTTGTTTTGAGCCGGAATTGATGTTTTCGCGCAGTTCTGAGAGAAAAAGTTTACAGCTTTCTCTCGTCCACTCTTGGACGACTTGTAAAATCGATGTTCGTGAATCTCGCTAGTATCGATCTAAAACGATGTATCCCGTTGTTTTGAGCCGGAATACAAGTTTTCGCGCAGTTCTGAGAGAAAAAGTTTACACCTTTCTCTCGTCTAGTCTACGACGGCTTGTAACATCGAAGTGCGTGAATCTCGCTAGTTTCGATCTAAAACGATGTATCCCGTTGTTTTGAGCCGGAATACAAGTTTTCGCGCAGTTCTGAGAGAAAAAGATTACAGATCTCTCTCGTCTACTCTTCGACGACTTGTAAAATCGAAGGGCGTAAATCTCGCTAGTTCCGATATTAAACGATGTAGTCCGTTGTTTTGAGCCGGAATACAAATTTTCGCGCAGTTTTGAGAAAAAGTTTACAGCTCTCTCTCGTCTACTTTTAACGACTTGTAATATCGATGTTCGTGAATCTCGCTAGTTTCGATCTAAAACGATGTATCCCGTTGTTTTGAGCCGGAATACAAGTTTTCGCGCAGTTCTGAGAGAAAAAGTTTACACCTTTCTCTGCTCTACTCATCGACAACTTGTAAAATCGATGTTCGTGAATCTCGCTAGTTTCAATCTAAAACGATGTATCCCAGGAGAGCAAGCTGCCGGGCTAGTTGGTGATCCCGTTGTTTTGAGTCGGAATACAGGTTTTCGCGCAGTTCTGAGAGAAAACGTTCACAGCTCTCTTTCGTCTACTCTTCGACGACTTCTAAAATCGAAGTACGTAAATCTCGCTAGTTTTTATCTAAAACAATGCATCCCGTTGTTTTGAGCCGGAATTCATGTTTTCGCGCAGTTCTGAGAGAAAATATTTACAGCTTTCTCTCGTCTACTCTTCGACGACTTGTAAAATCGAAGTGCGGAATTCTCGCTAGTTTCGATCTAAAACGATGTATCCCGTTGTTTTGAGCCGGAATACAAGTTTTCGCGCAGTTCTGAGAGAAAAAGATTACAGCTCTCTCTCGTCTACTCTTAGACGAATTGTAAAATCGATGTTCGAGAATCTCGCTAGTGTCGATCTAAAGCGATCTATCGCGTTGTTTTAAGCCGGGATAAAGTTTTCGCGCAGTTCTCAGAGAAAAAGTTTACAGCTCTTTCGCGTCTACTCTTCGACGACTCGTAAAATCGAAGCGCGTAAATCTCTCTAGTTTCAATCTAAAAAGATGTATCTCATTGTTCTGAGCCGGAATACAAGTTTTCGCGCAGTTCTGAGAGAAAAAGTTTACACCTTTCTCTCGTCTACTCTTCGGCGACTTGTAAAATCGAAGTGCGTAAATCTCGCTAGTTTCGATCTAAAACGATGTATCCCGTTGTTTTGAGCCGGAATTGAAGTCTTCGCGCAGTTATGAGAGAGAAAGTTTACACCTTTCTTTCGTGTACTCTTCGACGACTTGTAAAATCGAAGTGCGTAAATCTCGCTAGTTTCGATCTAAACAATTTATTCGGTCGTTTTGAGCCGGAATACAAGTTTTCGCGCAGTTCTGAGAGAAAAAGTTTACAGCTCTCTATCGTCTACTCTGACGACTTCTGAAATCGAGGTGCGTAAATCTCGCTAGTTTCGATCTAAAACGTTGTATCCCGTTGTTTTGAGCCGGAATACAAGTTTTCGCGCAGTTCTGAGAGAAAAAGTTTACAGCTCTCTCTCGTCTACTCTTTGACGACTTGTAAAAGCGATGTTCGTGAATCTCGCTAGTATCGATCTAAACCGATGTATCCCGTTGTTTTGAGCCGGAATAAAAGTTTTCGCGCAGTTCTGAGAGAAAAGGTTTGCACCTTTCTCTCGTCTACTCTTCGACAAATTGTAAAATCGATGGTCGTGAATCTCGCTAGTTTCAATCTGAAACGATGTATCCCGTTGTTTTGAGCCGGAATACAAGTTTTCGCGCAGTTCTGAGAGAAAACGTTCACAGCTCTCTTTCGTCTACTCTTCGACGACTTCTAAAATCGAAGTACGTAAATCTCGCTAGTTTCTATCTAAAACAATGCATCCCGTTGTTTTGAGCCGGAATTCATGTTTTCGCGCAGTTCTGAGAGAAAATGTTTACAGCTTTCTCTCGTCTACTCTTCGACGACTTGTAAAATCGAAGTGCGGAATTCTCGCTAGTTTCGATCTAAAACAATGTATCCCGTTGTTTTGAGCCGGAATACAAGTTTTCGCGCAGTTCTGAGAGAAAAAGTTTACAGCTCTCTCTCGTCTACTCTTCGACGACTCGTAAAATCGAAGCGCGTAAATCTCTCTAGTTTCAATCTAAAATGATGTATCTCGTTGTTTTGAGCCGGAATGCAAGTTCTCACGCAGTTCTGAGAGAAAAAGTTTACAGCGTTCTCTCGTCTACTCTTCGACGACTTCTAAAATCGAAGTACGTAAATCTCGCTAGTTTCGATTTAAAACAATGCATCCCGTTGTTTTGAGCCGGAATTGATGTTTTCGCGCAGTTCTGAGAGAAAAAGTTTACAGCTTTCTCTCGTCCACTCTTGGACGACTTGTAAAATCGATGTTCGTGAATCTCGCTAGTATCGATCTAAAACGATGTATCCCGTTGTTTTGAGCCGGAATACAAGTTTTCGCGCAGTTCTGAGAGAAAAAGTTTACACCTTTCTCTCGTCTAGTCTACGACGGCTTGTAACATCGAAGTGCGTGAATCTCGCTAGTTTCGATCTAAAACGATGTATCCCGTTGTTTTGAGCCGGAATACAAGTTTTCGCGCAGTTCTGAGAGAAAAAGATTACAGATCTCTCTCGTCTACTCTTCGACGACTTGTAAAATCGAAGGGCGTAAATCTCGCTAGTTCCGATATTAAACGATGTAGTCCGTTGTTTTGAGCCGGAATACAAATTTTCGCGCAGTTTTGAGAAAAAGTTTACAGCTCTCTCTCGTCTACTTTTAACGACTTGTAATATCGATGTTCGTGAATCTCGCTAGTTTCGATCTAAAACGATGTATCCCGTTGTTTTGAGCCGGAATACAAGTTTTCGCGCAGTTCTGAGAGAAAAAGTTTACACCTTTCTCTGCTCTACTCATCGACAACTTGTAAAATCGATGTTCGTGAATCTCGCTAGTTTCAATCTAAAACGATGTATCCCAGGAGAGCAAGCTGCCGGGCTAGTTGGTGATCCCGTTGTTTTGAGTCGGAATACAGGTTTTCGCGCAGTTCTGAGAAAAAAAGATTACAGCTCTCTCTCGTCTACTCTTAGACGACTTGTAAAATCGATGTTCGAGAATCTCGCTAGTGTCGATCTAAAATCATGTATCCCGTTGTTTTGAGCCGGAATACAAGTTCTCGCGCAGTTCTGAGAGAAAAAGATTACACCTTTCTCTTGTCCACTTTTCGACGACTTGTAAAATTGATGTTCGTGAATTTTGCTAGTTTCGATCTAAAACGATGTATCCCGTTGTTTTGAGCCGGTATTCAAGTTTTCGCGCAGTTCTGAGAGAAAAAGTTTGCACCTTTCGCTGGTCTACTCATTGACGACTTGTAAAATTGATGTTCGAAAATCTCGCTAGTGTCGATCTAAAATGATGTATCCCGTTGTTTTGAGCCGGAATACAAGTTTTCGCGCAGTTCTCAGAGAAAACGTTTACAGCTCTCTCTCGTCTACTCTTCGACGACTTGTAAAATCGATGTTCGTGAATCTCGCTAGTTTAGATCTAAAACGATGCATCCCGTTGTTTTGAGCTGGAATACATGTTCTAGCGCAGTTCTGGGAGAAAAAGTTTACACCATTCTCTTGTCTACTCTTCGATGACTTGTAAAATGATGTTCGTGAATTTTCCCAGTGTCGATCTAAAACGATGTATCCCGTTGTTTTGAGCCGGAATACAAGTTTTCGCGCAGTTCTGAGAGAAAAAGTTTACAGCTCTCTTTCGTCTACTCTTCGACGACTTCTAAAATCGAATTACGTAAATCTCGCTAGTTTCGATTTAAAACAATGCATCCCGTTGTTTTGAGCCGGAATTGATGTTTTCGCGCAGTTCTGAGAGAAAAAGTTTACAGCTTTCTCTCGTCCACTCTTGGACGACTTGTAAAATCGATGTTCGTGAATCTCGCTAGTATCGATCTAAAACGATGTATCCCGTTGTTTTGAGCCGGAATACAAGTTTTCGCGCAGTTCTGAGAGAAAAAGTTTACACCTTTCTCTCGTCTAGTCTACGACGGCTTGTAACATCGAAGTGCGTGAATCTCGCTAGTTTCGATCTAAAACGATGTATCCCGTTGTTTTGAGCCGGAATACAAGTTTTCGCGCAGTTCTGAGAGAAAAAGATTACAGATCTCTCTCGTCTACTCTTCGACGACTTGTAAAATCGAAGGGCGTAAATCTCGCTAGTTCCGATATTAAACGATGTAGTCCGTTGTTTTGAGCCGGAATACAAATTTTCGCGCAGTTTTGAGAAAAAGTTTACAGCTCTCTCTCGTCTACTTTTAACGACTTGTAATATCGATGTTCGTGAATCTCGCTAGTTTCGATCTAAAACGATGTATCCCGTTGTTTTGAGCCGGAATACAAGTTTTCGCGCAGTTCTGAGAGAAAAAGTTTACACCTTTCTCTGCTCTACTCATCGACAACTTGTAAAATCGATGTTCGTGAATCTCGCTAGTTTCAATCTAAAACGATGTATCCCAGGAGAGCAAGCTGCCGGGCTAGTTGGTGATCCCGTTGTTTTGAGTCGGAATACAGGTTTTCGCGCAGTTCTGAGAGAAAATATTTACAGCTTTCTCTCGTCTACTCTTCGACGACTTGTAAAATCGAAGTGCGGAATTCTCGCTAGTTTCGATCTAAAACGATGTATCCCGTTGTTTTGAGCCGGAATACAAGTTTTCGCGCAGTTATGAGAGAGAAAGTTTACACCTTTCTTTCGTGTACTCTTCGACGACTTGTAAAATCGAAGTGCGTAAATCTCGCTAGTTTCGATCTAAAAAGATGTATCTCATTGTTCTGAGCCGGAATACAAGTTTTCGCGCAGTTCTGAGAGAAAAAGTTTACACCTTTCTCTCGTCTACTCTTCGGCGACTTGTAAAATCGAAGTGCGTAAATCTCGCTAGTTTCGATCTAAAACGATGTATCCCGTTGTTTTGAGCCGGAATTGAAGTCTTCGCGCAGTTATGAGAGAGAAAGTTTACACCTTTCTTTCGTGTACTCTTCGACGACTTGTAAAATCGAAGTGCGTAAATCTCGCTAGTTTCGATCTAAACAATTTATTCGGTCGTTTTGAGCCGGAATACAAGTTTTCGCGCAGTTCTGAGAGAAAAAGTTTACAGCTCTCTATCGTCTACTCTGACGACTTCTGAAATCGAGGTGCGTAAATCTCGCTAGTTTCGATCTAAAACGTTGTATCCCGTTGTTTTGAGCCGGAATACAAGTTTTCGCGCAGTTCTGAGAGAAAAAGTTTACAGCTCTCTCTCGTCTACTCTTTGACGACTTGTAAAAGCGATGTTCGTGAATCTCGCTAGTATCGATCTAAACCGATGTATCCCGTTGTTTTGAGCCGGAATAAAAGTTTTCGCGCAGTTCTGAGAGAAAAGGTTTGCACCTTTCTCTCGTCTACTCTTCGACAAATTGTAAAATCGATGGTCGTGAATCTCGCTAGTTTCAATCTGAAACGATGTATCCCGTTGTTTTGAGCCGGAATACAAGTTTTCGCGCAGTTCTGAGAGAAAACGTTCACAGCTCTCTTTCGTCTACTCTTCGACGACTTCTAAAATCGAAGTACGTAAATCTCGCTAGTTTCTATCTAAAACAATGCATCCCGTTGTTTTGAGCCGGAATTCATGTTTTCGCGCAGTTCTGAGAGAAAATGTTTACAGCTTTCTCTCGTCTACTCTTCGACGACTTGTAAAATCGAAGTGCGGAATTCTCGCTAGTTTCGATCTAAAACAATGTATCCCGTTGTTTTGAGCCGGAATACAAGTTTTCGCGCAGTTCTGAGAGAAAAAGTTTACAGCTCTCTCTCGTCTACTCTTCGACGACTCGTAAAATCGAAGCGCGTAAATCTCTCTAGTTTCAATCTAAAATGATGTATCTCGTTGTTTTGAGCCGGAATGCAAGTTCTCACGCAGTTCTGAGAGAAAAAGTTTACAGCGTTCTCTCGTCTACTCTTCGACGACTTGTAAAATCGAAGTGCGGAAATCTCACTAGTTTCAATCTAAAACGTTGTATACCGTTGTTTTGAGCCGGAATTCATGTTTTCACGCAGTTCTGAGAGAAAAAGTTTAGAGGTTTCTCTCGTCTACTCTTCGACGACTTGTAAAATCGAAGTGCGTAAATCTCGCTAGTTTCGATTTAAAACGATGTATCCCGTTGTTTTGAGCCGGTATTCAAGTTTTCGCGCAGTTCTGAGAGAAAACGTTTACAGCTTTCTTTCGTGTGCTCTTCGACGACTTGTAACATCGAAGTGCGTAAATCTTGTTAGTTTCGATCTAAAACGATTTATCCGGTTGTTTTGAGCCGGAATACAAGTTTTCGCGCAGTTTTGAGAGAAAAAGTTCACAGCTCTCTCTCGTCTACTCTTCGACGACTTCTAAAATCGAAGTGCGTAAATCTCGCTAATTTCGATCTAAAACAATGCATCCCGTTGTTTTGAGCCGGAATTCATGTTTTCGCGCAGTTCTGAGAAAAAAAAGTTTACAGCTTTCTCTCTCTACTCTTCGACGACTTGTAAAATCGAAGTACGGAAATCTCGCTAGTTTCGGTCTAAAACGATGTATCCCGTTGTTTTGAGCCGGAATACAAGTTTTCGCGCAGTTCTGAGAGAAAAAGCTTACAGCTCTCTCTCGTCTACTCTTCGACGACTTGTAAAACCAAAGTGCGTAAATCTCGCTAGTTTCGATCTAAAACGTTGTACCCCGTTGTTTTGAGCCGGAATACAAGTTTTTGCGCAGTTCTGAGAGAAAAAGTTTACAGCTCTCTCTCTACTTTTTGACGACTTGTAAAAGCGATGTTCGCGAATCTCGCTAGTATCGATCTAAAACGATGTATCCCGTTGTTTTGAGCCGGAATACAAGTTTTCGCGCAGTTCTGAGAGAAAAAGTTTGCACCTTTCTCTCGTCTACTCTTCGACGACTTGTAAAATCGAAGTGCGGAATTCTCGCTAGTTTCGATCTAAAACAATGTATCCCGTTGTTTTGAGCCGGAATTCATGTTTTCGCGCAGTTCTGAGAGAAAAAGTTTACAGCTCTCTCTCGTCTACTCTTTACGACTTGTAGAATCGATGTTCGTGAATCTCGCTAGTATCGATCTAAAACGATGTATCCCGTTGTTTTGAGCCGGAATACAAGTTTTCGCGCAGTTCTGAGAGAAAAAGTTTACAGCTCTCTCTCGTCTACTCTTCGACGACTTGTAAAACCAAAGTGCGTAAATCTCGCTAGTTTCAATCTAAAACGATGTATCCCGTTGTTTTGAGCCGGAATACAAGTTTTTGCGCTGTTCTGAGAGAAAAAGTTTACACCTTTCTCTGGTCTACTCATTGACGACTTGTAAAATCGATGTTCGAGAATCTCGCTAGTGTCGATCTAAAATGATGTATCCCGTTGTTTTCAGCCGGAATACAAGTTTTCGCGCAGTTCTCAGAGAAAACGTTTACAGCTCTCTCTCGTCTACTCTTCGACGACTTGTAAAATCGATGTTCGTGAATCTCGCTAGTTTAGATCTAAAACGATGCATCCCGTTGTTTTGAGCTGGAATACATGTTCTAGCGCAGTTCTGGGAGAAAAAGTTTACACCATTCTCTTGTCTACTCTTCGATGACTTGTAAAATGATGTTCGTGAATTTTCCCAGTTTCGATCTAAAACGATGTATCCCGTTGTTTTGAGCCGGAATACAAGTTTTCGCGCAGTTCTGAGAGAAAAAGTTTACAGCTCTCTTTCGTCTACTCTTCGACGACTTCTAAAATCGAAGTACGTAAATCTCGCTAGTTTCGATTTAAAACAATGCATCCCGTTGTTTTGAGCCGGAATTGATGTTTTCGCGCAGTTCTGAGAGAAAAAGTTTACAGCTTTCTCTCGTCCACTCTTGGACGACTTGTAAAATCGATGTTCGTGAATCTCGCTAGTATCGATCTAAAACGATGTATCCCGTTGTTTTGAGCCGGAATACAAGTTTTCGCGCAGTTCTGAGAGAAAAAGTTTACACCTTTCTCTCGTCTAGTCTACGACGGCTTGTAACATCGAAGTGCGTGAATCTCGCTAGTTTCGATCTAAAACGATGTATCCCGTTGTTTTGAGCCGGAATACAAGTTTTCGCGCAGTTCTGAGAGAAAAAGATTACAGATCTCTCTCGTCTACTCTTCGACGACTTGTAAAATCGAAGGGCGTAAATCTCGCTAGTTCCGATATTAAACGATGTAGTCCGTTGTTTTGAGCCGGAATACAAATTTTCGCGCAGTTTTGAGAAAAAGTTTACAGCTCTCTCTCGTCTACTTTTAACGACTTGTAATATCGATGTTCGTGAATCTCGCTAGTTTCGATCTAAAACGATGTATCCCGTTGTTTTGAGCCGGAATACAAGTTTTCGCGCAGTTCTGAGAGAAAAAGTTTACACCTTTCTCTGCTCTACTCATCGACAACTTGTAAAATCGATGTTCGTGAATCTCGCTAGTTTCAATCTAAAACGATGTATCCCAGGAGAGCAAGCTGCCGGGCTAGTTGGTGATCCCGTTGTTTTGAGTCGGAATACAGGTTTTCGCGCAGTTCTGAGAAAAAAAGATTACAGCTCTCTCTCGTCTACTCTTAGACGACTTGTAAAATCGATGTTCGAGAATCTCGCTAGTGTCGATCTAAAATCATGTATCCCGTTGTTTTGAGCCGGAATACAAGTTCTCGCGCAGTTCTGAGAGAAAAAGATTACACCTTTCTCTTGTCCACTTTTCGACGACTTGTAAAATTGATGTTCGTGAATTTTGCTAGTTTCGATCTAAAACGATGTATCCCGTTGTTTTGAGCCGGTATTCAAGTTTTCGCGCAGTTCTGAGAGAAAAAGTTTGCACCTTTCGCTGGTCTACTCATTGACGACTTGTAAAATTGATGTTCGAAAATCTCGCTAGTGTCGATCTAAAATGATGTATCCCGTTGTTTTGAGCCGGAATACAAGTTTTCGCGCAGTTCTCAGAGAAAACGTTTACAGCTCTCTCTCGTCTACTCTTCGACGACTTGTAAAATCGATGTTCGTGAATCTCGCTAGTTTAGATCTAAAACGATGCATCCCGTTGTTTTGAGCTGGAATACATGTTCTAGCGCAGTTCTGGGAGAAAAAGTTTACACCATTCTCTTGTCTACTCTTCGATGACTTGTAAAATGATGTTCGTGAATTTTCCCAGTGTCGATCTAAAACGATGTATCCCGTTGTTTTGAGCCGGAATACAAGTTTTCGCGCAGTTCTGAGAGAAAAAGTTTACAGCTCTCTTTCGTCTACTCTTCGACGACTTCTAAAATCGAATTACGTAAATCTCGCTAGTTTCGATTTAAAACAATGCATCCCGTTGTTTTGAGCCGGAATTGATGTTTTCGCGCAGTTCTGAGAGAAAAAGTTTACAGCTTTCTCTCGTCCACTCTTGGACGACTTGTAAAATCGATGTTCGTGAATCTCGCTAGTATCGATCTAAAACGATGTATCCCGTTGTTTTGAGCCGGAATACAAGTTTTCGCGCAGTTCTGAGAGAAAAAGATTACAGATCTCTCTCGTCTACTCTTCGACGACTTGTAAAATCGAAGGGCGTAAATCTCGCTAGTTCCGATATTAAACGATGTAGTCCGTTGTTTTGAGCCGGAATACAAATTTTCGCGCAGTTTTGAGAAAAAGTTTACAGCTCTCTCTCGTCTACTTTTAACGACTTGTAATATCGATGTTCGTGAATCTCGCTAGTTTCGATCTAAAACGATGTATCCCGTTGTTTTGAGCCGGAATACAAGTTTTCGCGCAGTTCTGAGAGAAAAAGTTTACACCTTTCTCTGCTCTACTCATCGACAACTTGTAAAATCGATGTTCGTGAATCTCGCTAGTTTCAATCTAAAACGATGTATCCCAGGAGAGCAAGCTGCCGGGCTAGTTGGTGATCCCGTTGTTTTGAGTCGGAATACAGGTTTTCGCGCAGTTCTGAGAGAAAACGTTCACAGCTCTCTTTCGTCTACTCTTCGACGACTTCTAAAATCGAAGTACGTAAATCTCGCTAGTTTTTATCTAAAACAATGCATCCCGTTGTTTTGAGCCGGAATTCATGTTTTCGCGCAGTTCTGAGAGAAAATATTTACAGCTTTCTCTCGTCTACTCTTCGACGACTTGTAAAATCGAAGTGCGGAATTCTCGCTAGTTTCGATCTAAAACGATGTATCCCGTTGTTTTGAGCCGGAATACAAGTTTTCGCGCAGTTCTGAGAGAAAAAGATTACAGCTCTCTCTCGTCTACTCTTAGACGAATTGTAAAATCGATGTTCGAGAATCTCGCTAGTGTCGATCTAAAGCGATCTATCGCGTTGTTTTAAGCCGGGATAAAGTTTTCGCGCAGTTCTCAGAGAAAAAGTTTACAGCTCTTTCGCGTCTACTCTTCGACGACTCGTAAAATCGAAGCGCGTAAATCTCTCTAGTTTCAATCTAAAAAGATGTATCTCATTGTTCTGAGCCGGAATACAAGTTTTCGCGCAGTTCTGAGAGAAAAAGTTTACACCTTTCTCTCGTCTACTCTTCGGCGACTTGTAAAATCGAAGTGCGTAAATCTCGCTAGTTTCGATCTAAAACGATGTATCCCGTTGTTTTGAGCCGGAATTGAAGTCTTCGCGCAGTTATGAGAGAGAAAGTTTACACCTTTCTTTCGTGTACTCTTCGACGACTTGTAAAATCGAAGTGCGTAAATCTCGCTAGTTTCGATCTAAACAATTTATTCGGTCGTTTTGAGCCGGAATACAAGTTTTCGCGCAGTTCTGAGAGAAAAAGTTTACAGCTCTCTATCGTCTACTCTGACGACTTCTGAAATCGAGGTGCGTAAATCTCGCTAGTTTCGATCTAAAACGTTGTATCCCGTTGTTTTGAGCCGGAATACAAGTTTTCGCGCAGTTCTGAGAGAAAAAGTTTACAGCTCTCTCTCGTCTACTCTTTGACGACTTGTAAAAGCGATGTTCGTGAATCTCGCTAGTATCGATCTAAAACGATGTATCCCGTTGTTTTGAGCCGGAATAAAAGTTTTCGCGCAGTTCTGAGAGAAAAGGTTTGCACCTTTCTCTCGTCTACTCTTCGACGACTTGTAAAATCGAAGTGCGGAATTCTCGCTAGTTTCGATCTAAAACAATGTATCCCGTTGTTTTGAGCCGGAATACAAGTTTTCGCGCAGTTCTGAGAGAAAAAGTTTACAGCTCTCTCTCGTCTACTCTTCGACGACTCGTAAAATCGAAGCGCGTAAATCTCTCTAGTTTCAATCTAAAATGATGTATCTCGTTGTTTTGAGCCGGAATACAAGTTCTCACGCAGTTCTGAGAGAAAAAGTTTACAGCGTTCTCTCGTCTACTCTTCGACGACTTGTAAAATCGAAGTGCGGAAATCTCACTAGTTTCAATCTAAAACGTTGTATACCGTTGTTTTGAGCCGGAATTCATGTTTTCGCGCAGTTCTGAGAGAAAAAGTTTAGAGGTTTCTCTCGTCTACTCTTCGACGACTTGTAAAATCGAAGTGCGTAAATCTCGCTAGTTTCGATCTAAAACGATGTATCCCGTTGTTTTGAGCCGGTATTCAAGTTTTCGCGCAGTTCTGAGAGAAAACGTTTACAGCTTTCTTTCGTGTGCTCTTCGACGACTTGTAACATCGAAGTGCGTAAATCTTGTTAGTTTCGATCTAAAACGATTTATCCGGTTGTTTTGAGCCGGAATACAAGTTTTCGCGCAGTTTTGAGAGAAAAAGTTCACAGCTCTCTCTCGTCTACTCTTCGACGACTTCTAAAATCGAAGTGCGTAAATCTCGCTAATTTCGATCTAAAACAATGCATCCCGTTGTTTTGAGCCGGAATTCATGTTTTCGCGCAGTTCTGAGAGAAAAAAGTTTACAGCTTTCTCTCGTCTACTCTTCGACGACTTGTAAAATCGAAGTACGGAAATCTCGCTAGTTTCGGTCTAAAACGATGTATCCCGTTGTTTTGAGCCGGAATACAAGTTTTCGCGCAGTTCTGAGAGAAAAAGCTTACAGCTCTCTCTCGTCTACTCTTCGACGACTTGTAAAACCAAAGTGCGTAAATCTCGCTAGTTTCGATCTAAAACGTTGTACCCCGTTGTTTTGAGCCGGAATACAAGTTTTCGCGCAGTTCTGAGAGAAAAAGTTTACAGCTCTCTCTCTACTTTTTGACGACTTGTAAAAGCGATGTTCGCGAATCTCGCTAGTATCGATCTAAAACGATGTATCCCGTTGTTTTGAGCCGGAATACAAGTTTTCGCGCAGTTCTGAGAGAAAAAGTTTGCACCTTTCTCTCGTCTACTCTTCGACGACTTGTAAAATCGAAGTGCGGAATTCTCGCTAGTTTCGATCTAAAACAATGTATCCCGTTGTTTTGAGCCGGAATTCATGTTTTCGCGCAGTTCTGAGAGAAAAAGTTTACAGCTCTCTCTCGTCTACTCTTTACGACTTGTAGAATCGATGTTCGTGAATCTCGCTAGTATCGATCTAAAACGATGTATCCCGTTGTTTTGAGCCGGAATACAAGTTTTCGCGCAGTTCTGAGAGAAAAAGTTTACAGCTCTCTCTCGTCTACTCTTCGACGACTTGTAAAATCGAAGTGCGTAAATCTCGCTAGTTTCGATCTAAAACGATGTATCCCGTTGTTTTGAGCCGGAATACAAGTTTTTGCGCTGTTCTGAGAGAAAAAGTTTACACCTTTCTCTGGTCTACTCATTCGACGACTTGTAAAATCGATGTTCGTGAATTTCGCTAGTTTCGATCTAAAACGATGTATCCCGTTGTTTTGAGCCGGAATACAAGTTTTCGCGCAGTTCTGAGAGAAAAAGTTTACAGCTCTCTTTCGTCTACTCTTCGACGACTTCTAAAATCGAAGTACGTAAATCTCGCTAGTTTCGATTTAAAACAATGCATCCCGTTGTTTTGAGCCGGAATTGATGTTTTCGCGCAGTTCTGAGAGAAAAAGTTTACAGCTTTCTCTCGTCCACTCTTGGACGACTTGTAAAATCGATGTTCGTGAATCTCGCTAGTATCGATCTAAAACGATGTATCCCGTTGTTTTGAGCCGGAATACAAGTTTTCGCGCAGTTCTGAGAGAAAAAGTTTACACCTTTCTCTCGTCTAGTCTACGACGGCTTGTAACATCGAAGTGCGTGAATCTCGCTAGTTTCGATCTAAAACGATGTATCCCGTTGTTTTGAGCCGGAATACAAGTTTTCGCGCAGTTCTGAGAGAAAAAGATTACAGATCTCTCTCGTCTACTCTTCGACGACTTGTAAAATCGAAGGGCGTAAATCTCGCTAGTTCCGATATTAAACGATGTAGTCCGTTGTTTTGAGCCGGAATACAAATTTTCGCGCAGTTTTGAGAAAAAGTTTACAGCTCTCTCTCGTCTACTTTTAACGACTTGTAATATCGATGTTCGTGAATCTCGCTAGTTTCGATCTAAAACGATGTATCCCGTTGTTTTGAGCCGGAATACAAGTTTTCGCGCAGTTCTGAGAGAAAAAGTTTACACCTTTCTCTGCTCTACTCATCGACAACTTGTAAAATCGATGTTCGTGAATCTCGCTAGTTTCAATCTAAAACGATGTATCCCAGGAGAGCAAGCTGCCGGGCTAGTTGGTGATCCCGTTGTTTTGAGTCGGAATACAGGTTTTCGCGCAGTTCTGAGAGAAAACGTTCACAGCTCTCTCTCGTCTACTCTTCGACGACTTCTAAAATCGAAGTACGTAAATCTCGCTAGTTTCGATCTAAAACAATGCATCCCGTTGTTTTGAGCCGGAATTCATGTTTTCGCGCAGTTCTGAGAGAAAAAGTTTACAGCTTTCTCTCGTCTACTCTTCGACGACTTGTAAAATCGAAGTGCGTGAATTCTCGCTAGTTTCGATCTAAAACGATGTATCCCGTTGTTTTGAGCCGGAATACAAGTTTTCGCGCAGTTCTGAGAGAAAAAGATTACAGCTCTCTCTCGTCTACTCTTAGACGACTTGTAAAATCGATGTTCGAGAATCTCGCTAGTGTCGATCTAAAACGATGTATCCCGTTGTTTTGAGCCGGAATACAAGTTTTCGCGCAGTTCTGAGAGAAAAAGTTTACAGCTCTTTCTCGTCTACTCTTCGACGACTTGTAAAATCGAAGTGCGTAAATCTCGCTAGTTTCGATCTAAAACGATGTATCCCGTTGTTTTGAGCCGGAATACAAGTTTTCGCGCAGTTCTGAGAGAAAAAGTTTACACCTTTCTCTCGTCTACTCTTCGACGACTTGTAAAATCGAAGTGCGTAAATCTCGCTAGTTTCGATCTAAAACGATGTATCCCGTTGTTTTGAGCCGGAATTCAAGTTTTCGCGCAGTTCTGAGAGAAAAAGTTTACAGCTTTCTCTCGTCTACTCTTCGACGACTTGTAAAATCGAAGTGCGTAAATCTCGCTAGTTTCGATCTAAACGATGTATCCGTTGTTTTGAGCCGGAATACAAGTTTTCGCGCAGTTCTGAGAGAAAAAGTTTACAGCTCTCTCTCGTCTACTCTTGACGACTTGTAAAATCGATGTGCGTGAATCTCGCTAGTTTCGATCTAAAACGATGTATCCCGTTGTTTTGAGCCGGAATACAAGTTTTCGCGCAGTTCTGAGAGAAAAGGTTTACACCTTTCTCTCGTCTACTCTTCGACGACTTGTAAAATCGATGTTCGTGAATCTCGCTAGTTTCAATCTAAAACGATGTATCCCGTTGTTTTGAGCCGGAATACAAGTTTTCGCGCAGTTCTGAGAGAAAACGTTCACAGCTCTCTTTCGTCTACTCTTCGACGACTTCTAAAATCGAAGTACGTAAATCTCGCTAGTTTCTATCTAAAACAATGCATCCCGTTGTTTTGAGCCGGAATTCATGTTTTCGCGCAGTTCTGAGAGAAAATAGTTTACAGCTTTCTCTCGTCTACTCTTCGACGACTTGTAAAATCGAAGTGCGGAATTCTCGCTAGTTTCGATCTAAAACGATGTATCCCGTTGTTTTGAGCCGGAATACAAGTTTTCGCGCAGTTCTGAGAGAAAAAGTTTACAGCTCTCTCTCGTCTACTCTTCGACGACTTGTAAAATCGAAGTGCGTAAATCTCGCTAGTTTCGATCTAAAACGATGTATCTCGTTGTTTTGAGCCGGAATACAAGTTTTCGCGCAGTTCTGAGAGAAAAAGTTTACAGCTTTCTCTCGTCTACTCTTCGACGACTTGTAAAATCGAAGTGCGTAAATCTCGCTAGTTTCAATCTAAAACGATGTATCCGTTGTTTTGAGCCGGAATACAAGTTTTCGCGCAGTTCTGAGAGAAAAAGTTTACAGCTTTCTCTCGTCTACTCTTCGACGACTTGTAAAATCGAAGTGCGTAAATCTCGCTAGTTTCGATCTAAAACGATGTATCCCGTTGTTTTGAGCCGGAATTCAAGTTTTCGCGCAGTTCTGAGAGAAAACGTTTACAGCTTTCTTTCGTGTACTCTTCGACGACTTGTAAAATCGAAGTGCGTAAATCTCGCTAGTTTCGATCTAAAACGATTTATCCGGTTGTTTTGAGCCGGAATACAAGTTTTCGCGCAGTTCTGAGAGAAAAAGTTTACAGCTCTCTCTCGTCTACTCTTCGACGACTTCTAAAATCGAAGTGCGTAAATCTCGCTAGTTTCGATCTAAAACGATGTATCCCGTTGTTTTGAGCCGGAATACAAGTTTTCGCGCAGTTCTGAGAGAAAAAGTTTACAGCTTTCTCTCGTCTACTCTTCGACGACTTGTAAAATCGAAGTTCGTGAATCTCGCTAGTTTCGATCTAAAACGATGTATCCCGTTGTTTTGAGCCGGAATACAAGTTTTCGCGCAGTTCTGAGAGAAAAAGTTTACAGCTCTCTCTCGTCTACTCTTCGACGACTTGTAAAATCGATGTGTCGTGAATCTCGCTAGTTTCGATCTAAAACGATGTATCCCGTTGTTTTGAGCCGGAATACAAGTTTTCGCGCAGTTCTGAGAGAAAAAGTTTACAGCTCTCTTTCGTCTACTCTTCGACGACTTCTAAAATCGAAGTACGTAAATCTCGCTAGTTTCTATCTAAAACAATGCATCCCGTTGTTTTGAGCCGGAATTCATGTTTTCGCGCAGTTCTGAGAGAAAATGTTTACAGCTTTCTCTCGTCTACTCTTCGACGACTTGTAAAATCGAAGTGCGGAATTCTCGCTAGTTTCGATCTAAAACAATGTATCCCGTTGTTTTGAGCCGGAATACAAGTTTTCGCGCAGTTCTGAGAGAAAAAGTTTACAGCTCTCTCTCGTCTACTCTTCGACGACTCGTAAAATCGAAGCGCGTAAATCTCTCTAGTTTCAATCTAAAATGATGTATCTCGTTGTTTTGAGCCGGAATACAAGTTCTCACGCAGTTCTGAGAGAAAAAGTTTACAGCGTTCTCTCGTCTACTCTTCGACGACTTGTAAAATCGAAGTGCGGAAATCTCACTAGTTTCAATCTAAAACGTTGTATACCGTTGTTTTGAGCCAGAATTCATGTTTTCGCGCAGTTCTGAGAGAAAAAGTTTAGAGGTTTCTCTCGTCTACTCTTCGACGACTTGTAAAATCGAAGTGCGTAAATCTCGCTAGTTTCGATCTAAAACGATGTATCCCGTTGTTTTGAGCCGGTATTCAAGTTTTCGCGCAGTTCTGAGAGAAAACGTTTACAGCTTTCTTTCGTGTGCTCTTCGACGACTTGTAACATCGAAGTGCGTAAATCTTGTTAGTTTCGATCTAAAACGATTTATCCGGTTGTTTTGAGCCGGAATACAAGTTTTCGCGCAGTTTTGAGAGAAAAAGTTCACAGCTCTCTCTCGTCTACTCTTCGACGACTTCTAAAATCGAAGTGCGTAAATCTCGCTAATTTCGATCTAAAACAATGCATCCCGTTGTTTTGAGCCGGAATTCATGTTTTCGCGCAGTTCTGAGAGAAAAAAGTTTACAGCTTTCTCTCTTCTACTCTTCGACGACTTGTAAAATCGAAGTACGGAAATCTCGCTAGTTTCGGTCTAAAACGATGTATCCCGTTGTTTTGAACCGGAATACAAGTTTTCGCGCAGTTCTGAGAGAAAAAGCTTACAGCTCTCTCTCGTCTACTCTTCGACGACTTGTAAAACCAAAGTGCGTAAATCTCGCTAGTTTCGATCTAAAACGTTGTACCCCGTTGTTTTGAGCCGGAATACAAGTTTTCGCGCAGTTCTGAGAGAAAAAGTTTACAGCTCTCTCTCTACTTTTTGACGACTTGTAAAAGCGATGTTCGCGAATCTCGCTAGTATACGATCTAAAACGATGTATCCCGTTGTTTTGAGCCGGAATACAAGTTTTCGCGCAGTTCTGAGAGAAAAAGTTTACAGCTTTCTCTCGTCTACTCCTCGACGACTTGTAAAATCGAAGTGCGTAAATCTTGCTAGTTTCGATCTAAAACGATGTATCCCGTTGTTTTGAGCCGGAATACAAGTTTTCGCGCAGTTCTGAGAGAAAAAGTTTGCACCTTTCTCTCGTCTACTCTTCGACGACTTGTAAAATCGATGTTCGAGAATCTCGCTAGTGTTGATCTAAAATGATGTATCCCGTTGTTTTGAGCCGGAATACAAGTTTTCGCGCAGTTCTCAGAGAAAACGTTTACAGCTCTCTCTCGTCTACTCTTCGACGACTTGTAAAATCGATGTTCGTGAATCTCGCTAGTTTAGATCTAAAACGATGCATCCCGTTGTTTTGAGCTGGAATACATGTTCTAGCGCAGTTCTGGGAGAAAAAGTTTACACCATTCTCTTGTCTACTCTTCGATGACTTGTAAAATGATGTTCGTGAATTTTCCCAGTTTCGATCTAAAACGATGTATCCCGTTTTTTGAGCCGGAATACAAGTTTTCGCGCAGTTCTGAGAGAAAAAGTTTACAGCTCTCTTTCGTCTACTCTTCGACGACTTCTAAAATCGAAGTACGTAAATCTCGCTAGTTTCGATTTAAAACAATGCATCCCGTTGTTTTGATCCGGAATTGATGTTTTCGCGCAGTTCTGAGAGAAAAAGTTTACAGCTTTCTCTCGTCCACTCTTGGACGACTTGTAAAATCGATGTTCGTGAATCTCGCTAGTATCGATCTAAAACGATGTATCCCGTTGTTTTGAGCCGGAATACAAGTTTTCGCGCAGTTCTGAGAGAAAAAGTTTACAGCTCTCTCTCGTCTACTCTTCGACGACTTGTAAAATCGAAGGGCGTAAATCTCGCTAGTTTCGATATTAAACGATGTAGTCCGTTGTTTTGAGCCGGAATACAAATTTTCGCGCAGTTTTGAGAAAAAGTTTACAGCTCTCTCTCGTCTACTTTTAACGACTTGTAATATCGATGTTCGTGAATCTCGCTAGTTTCGATCTAAAACGATGTATCCCGTTTTTTTGAGCCGGAATACAAGTTTTCGCGCAGTTCTGAGAGAAAAAGTTTACACCTTTCTCTGCTCTACTCATCGACAACTTGTAAAATCGATGTTCGTGAATCTCGCTAGTTTCAATCTAAAACGATGTATCCCAGGAGAGCAAGCTGCCGGGCTAGTTGGTGATCCCGTTGTTTTGAGTCGGAATACAGGTTTTCGCGCAGTTCTGAGAAAAAAGATTACAGCTCTCTCTCGTCTACTCTTAGACGACTTGTAAAATCGATGTTCGAGAATCTCGCTAGTGTCGATCTAAAATCATGTATCCCGTTGTTTTGAGCCGGAATACAAGTTCTCGCGCAGTTCTGAGAGAAAAAGATTACACCTTTCTCTTGTCCACTTTTCGACGACTTGTAAAATTGATGTTCGTGAATTTTGCTAGTTTCGATCTAAAACGATGTATCCCGTTGTTTTGAGCCGGTATTCAAGTTTTCGCGCAGTTCTGAGAGAAAAAGTTTGCACCTTTCTCTGGTCTACTCATTGACGACTTGTAAAATTGATGTTCGAAAATCTCGCTAGTGTCGATCTAAAATGATGTATCCCGTTGTTTTGAGCCGGAATACAAGTTTTCGCGCAGTTCTCAGAGAAAACGTTTACAGCTCTCTCTCGTCTACTCTTCGACGACTTGTAAAATCGATGTTCGTGAATCTCGCTAGTTTAGATCTAAAACGATGCATCCCGTTGTTTTGAGCTGGAATACATGTTCTAGCGCAGTTCTGGGAGAAAAAGTTTACACCATTCTCTTGTCTACTCTTCGATGACTTGTAAAATGATGTTCGTGAATTTTCGCCAGTTTCGATCTAAAACGATGTATCCCGTTGTTTTGAGCCGGAATACAAGTTTTCGCGCAGTTCTGAGAGAAAAAGTTTACAGCTCTCTCTCGTCTACTCTTTACGACTTGTAGAATCGATGTTCGTGAATCTCGCTAGTATCGATCTAAAACGATGTATCCCGTTGTTTTGAGCCGGAATACAAGTTTTCGCGCAGTTCTGAGAGAAAAAGTTTACAGCTCTCTCTCGTCTACTCTTCGACGACTTGTAAAACCAAAGTGCGTAAATCTCGCTAGTTTCGATCTAAAACGATGTATCCCGTTGTTTTGAGCCGGAATACAAGTTTTTGCGCTGTTCTGAGAGAAAAAGTTTACACCTTTCTCTGGTCTACTCTATTGACGACTTGTAAAATCGATGTTCGAGAATCTCGCTAGTGTTGATCTAAAATGATGTATCCCGTTGTTTTGAGCCGGAATACAAGTTTTCGCGCAGTTCTCAGAGAAAACGTTTACAGCTCTCTCTCGTCTACTCTTCGACGACTTGTAAAATCGATGTTCGTGAATCTCGCTAGTTTAGATCTAAAACGATGCATCCCGTTGTTTTGAGCTGGAATACATGTTCTAGCGCAGTTCTGGGAGAAAAAGTTTACACCATTCTCTTGTCTACTCTTCGATGACTTGTAAAATGATGTTCGTGAATTTTCCCAGTTTCGATCTAAAACGATGTATCCCGTTTTTTGAGCCGGAATACAAGTTTTCGCGCAGTTCTGAGAGAAAAAGTTTACAGCTCTCTTTCGTCTACTCTTCGACGACTTCTAAAATCGAAGTACGTAAATCTCGCTAGTTTCGATTTAAAACAATGCATCCCGTTGTTTTGAGCCGGAATTGATGTTTTCGCGCAGTTCTGAGAGAAAAAGTTTACAGCTTTCTCTCGTCCACTCTTGGACGACTTGTAAAATCGATGTTCGTGAATCTCGCTAGTATCGATCTAAAACGATGTATCCCGTTGTTTTGAGCCGGAATACAAGTTTTCGCGCAGTTCTGAGAGAAAAAGTTTACACCTTTCTCTCGTCTAGTCTACGACGGCTTGTAACATCGAAGTGCGTGAATCTCGCTAGTTTCGATCTAAAACGATGTATCCCGTTGTTTTGAGCCGGAATACAAGTTTTCGCGCAGTTCTGAGAGAAAAAGATTACAGATCTCTCTCGTCTACTCTTCGACGACTTGTAAAATCGAAGGGCGTAAATCTCGCTAGTTCCGATATTAAACGATGTAGTCCGTTGTTTTGAGCCGGAATACAAATTTTCGCGCAGTTTTGAGAAAAAGTTTACAGCTCTCTCTCGTCTACTTTTAACGACTTGTAATATCGATGTTCGTGAATCTCGCTAGTTTCGATCTAAAACGATGTATCCCGTTGTTTTGAGCCGGAATACAAGTTTTCGCGCAGTTCTGAGAGAAAAAGTTTACACCTTTCTCTGCTCTACTCATCGACAACTTGTAAAATCGATGTTCGTGAATCTCGCTAGTTTCAATCTAAAACGATGTATCCCAGGAGAGCAAGCTGCCGGGCTAGTTGGTGATCCCGTTGTTTTGAGTCGGAATACAGGTTTTCGCGCAGTTCTGAGAAAAAAAGATTACAGCTCTCTCTCGTCTACTCTTAGACGACTTGTAAAATCGATGTTCGAGAATCTCGCTAGTGTCGATCTAAAATCATGTATCCCGTTGTTTTGAGCCGGAATACAAGTTCTCGCGCAGTTCTGAGAGAAAAAGATTACACCTTTCTCTTGTCCACTTTTCGACGACTTGTAAAATTAATGTTCGTGAATTTTGCTAGTTTCGATCTAAAACGATGTATCCCGTTGTTTTGAGCCGGTATTCAAGTTTTCGCGCAGTTCTGAGAGAAAAAGTTTGCACCTTTCTCTGGTCTACTCATTGACGACTTGTAAAATTGATGTTCGAAAATCTCGCTAGTGTCGATCTAAAATGATGTATCCCGTTGTTTTGAGCCGGAATACAAGTTTTCGCGCAGTTCTCAGAGAAAACGTTTACAGCTCTCTCTCGTCTACTCTTCGACGACTTGTAAAATCGATGTTCGTGAATCTCGCTAGTTTAGATCTAAAACGATGCATCCCGTTGTTTTGAGCTGGAATACATGTTCTAGCGCAGTTCTGGGAGAAAACGTTTACACCATTCTCTTGTCTACTCTTCGATGACTTGTAAAATGATGTTCGTGAATTTTCCCAGTTTCGATCTAAAACGATGTATCCCGTTGTTTTGAGCCGGAATACAAGTTTTCGCGCAGTTCTGAGAGAAAACGTTTACAGCTCTCTTTCGTCTACTCTTCGACGACTTCTAAAATCGAATTACGTAAATCTCGCTAGTTTCGATTTAAAACAATGCATCCCGTTGTTTTGAGCCGGAATTGATGTTTTCGCGCAGTTCTGAGAGAAAAAGTTTACAGCTTTCTCTCGTCCACTCTTGGACGACTTGTAAAATCGATGTTCGTGAATCTCGCTAGTATCGATCTAAAACGATGTATCCCGTTGTTTTGAGCCGGAATACAAGTTTTCGCGCAGTTCTGAGAGAAAAAGTTTACACCTTTCTCTCGTCTAGTCTACGACGGCTTGTAACATCGAAGTGCGTGAATCTCGCTAGTTTCGATCTAAAACGATGTATCCCGTTGTTTTGAGCCGGAATACAAGTTTTCGCGCAGTTCTGAGAGAAAAAGATTACAGATCTCTCTCGTCTACTCTTCGACGACTTGTAAAATCGAAGTGCGTAAATCTCGCTAGTTCCGATATTAAACGATGTAGTCCCGTTGTTTTGAGCCGGAATACAAGTTTTCGCGCAGTTCTGAGAGAAAAGTTTACAGCTCTCTCTCGTCTACTCTTCGACGACTTGTAAAATCGATGTTCGTGAATCTCGCTAGTTTCGATCTAAAACGATGTATCCCGTTGTTTTGAGCCGGAATACAAGTTTTCGCGCAGTTCTGAGAGAAAAAGTTTACACCTTTCTCTGCGTCTACTCTTCGACGACTTGTAAAATCGATGTTCGTGAATCTCGCTAGTTTCGATCTAAAACGATGTATCCCGTTGTTTTGAGCTCGGAATACAGGTTTTCGCGCAGTTCTGAGAGAAAAAGATTACAGCTCTCTCTCGTCTACTCTTAGACGACTTGTAAAATCGATGTTCGTAGAATCTCGCTAGTGTCGATCTAAAACGATGTATCCCGTTGTTTTGAGCCGGAATACAAGTTTTCGCGCAGTTCTGAGAGAAAAAGTTTACACCTTTCTCTTGTCTACTCTTCGACGACTTGTAAAATCGATGTTCGTGAATCTCGCTAGTTTCGATCTAAAACGATGTATCCCGTTGTTTTGAGCCGGAATACAAGTTTTCGCGCAGTTCTCAGAGAAAACGTTTACAGCTTTCTCTCGTCTACTCTTCGACGACTTGTAAAGTCGATGTTCGTGAATCTCGCTAGTTTAGATCTAAAACGATGCATCCCGTTGTTTTGAGCTGGAATACATGTTCTCGCGCAGTTCTGGGAGAAAAAGTTTACACCATTCTCTTGTCTACTCTTCGATGACTTGTAAAATGATGTTCGTGAATTTTCCAAGTGTCGATCTAAAACGATGTATCCCGTTGTTTTGAGCCGGAATACAAGTTTTCGCGCAGTTCTGAGAGAAAAAGTTCACAGCTCTCTTTCGTCTACTCTTCGACGACTTGTAAAATCGAAGTACGTAAATCTCGCTAGTTTCGATCTAAAACAATGCATCCCGTTGTTTTGAGCCGGAATTCATGTTTTCGCGCAGTTCTGAGAGAAAAAGTTTACAGCTCTCTCTCGTCTACTCTTTGACGACTTGTAGAATCGATGTTCGTGAATCTCGCTAGTATCGATCTAAAACGATGTATCCCGTTGTTTTGAGCCGGAATACAAGTTTTCGCGCAGTTCTGAGAGAAAAAGTTTACAGCTCTCTCTCGTCTACTCTTCGACGACTTGTAAAATCGAAGTGCGTAAATCTCGCTAGTTTCGATCTAAAACGATGTATCCCGTTGTTTTGAGCCGGAATTCAAGTTTTCGCGCAGTTCTGAGAGAAAAAGTTTACAGCTTTCTCTCGTCTACTCTTGGACGACTTGTAAAATCGATGTTCGTGAATCTCGCTAGTATCGATCTAAAACGATGTATCCCGTTGTTTTGAGCCGGAATACAAGTTTTCGCGCAGTTCTGAGAGAAAAAGTTTACACCTTTCTCTCGTCTACTCTTCGACGACTTGTAACATCGAAGTGCGTGAATCTCGCTAGTTTCGATCTAAAACGATGTATCCGGTTGTTTTGAGCCGGAATACAAGTTTTCGCGCAGTTCTGAGAGTAAAAGTTTACAGCTCTTCTCTCGTCTAGTCTTCGACGACTTGTAAAATCGAAGTGCGTAAATAGCGCTAGTTTCGATCTAAAGCGATGTATCCCGATGTTTTGAGCCGGAATTCGAGTTTTCGCTAAATTCAGAGACAAAAAGCTAACAGCTTTCTCTCGTCTACCCTTCGACGAATTGTAAAATCGAAGTGCGTAAATTTCGCTAGTTTCGATCTAAAACGATGTATCCCGTTGTTTTCAGCCGGAATACAAGTTTTCGCGCAGTTCTGAGAGAAAACGTTTACAGCTCTCTCTCGTCTACTCTTCGACGACTTGTAAAATCGAAGTGCGTGAATCTCGCTAGTTTCGATCTAAAACGATGCATCCCGTTGTTTTGAGCCGGAATACAAGTTCTCGCGCAGTTATGAGCGAAAAAGTTTTCAGCTTTCTCTCGTCTACTCCTCGACGACTTGTAAAATCGAAGTGCGTAAATCTTGCTAGTTTCGATCTAAAACGATGTATCCCGTTGTTTTGAGCCGGAATACAAGTTTTCGCGCAGTTCTGAGAGAAAAAGTTTACACCTTTCTCTGGTCTACTCATCGACAACTTGTAAAATCGATGTTCGTGAATCTCGCTAGTTTCAATCTAAAACGATGTATCCCAGGAGAGCAAGCTGCCGGGCTAGTTGGTGATCCCGTTGTTTGAGTCGGAATACAGGTTTTCGCGCAGTTCTCAGAAGAAAAAGATTACAGCTCTCTCTCGTCTACTCTTAGACGACTTGTAAAATCGATGTTCGAGAATCTCGCTAGTGTCGATCTAAAATCATGTATCCCGTTGTTTTGAGCCGGAATACAAGTTCTCGCGCAGTTCTGAGAGAAAAAGATTACACCTTTCTCTTGTCCACTCTTCGACGACTTGTAAAATCGATGTTCGTGAATTTTGCTAGTTTCGATCTAAAACGATGTATCCCGTTGTTTTGAGCCGGTATTCAAGTTTTCGCGCAGTTCTGAGAGAAAAAGTTTACAGCTTTCTTTCGTGTGCTCTTCGACGACTTGTAAAATCGAAGTGCGTAAATCTCGCTAGTTTCGATCTAAAACGATTTATCCGGTTGTTTTGAGCCGGAATACAAGTTTTCGCGCAGTTCTGAGAGAAAAAGTTTACAGCTCTCTCTCGTCTACTCTTCGACGACTTGTAGAATCGATGTTCGTGAATCTCGCTAGTATCGATCTAAAACGATGTATCCCGTTGTTTTGAGCCGGAATACAAGTTTTCGCGCAGTTCTGAGAGAAAAAGTTTACAGCTTTCTTTCGTCTACTCTTCGACGACTTGTAAAACCGAAGTGCGTAAATCTCGCTAGTTTCGATCTAAAACGATGTATCCGTTGTTTTGAGCCGGAATACAAGTTTTCGCGCAGTTCTGAGAGAAAAAGTTTACACCTTTCTCTCGTCTACTCTTGACGACTTGTAAAATCGATGTTCGTGAATTTTCGCAGTTTCGATCTAAAACGATGTATCCCGTTGTTTTGAGCCGGAATACAAGTTTTCGCGCAGTTCTGAGAGAAAAAGTTCACAGCTCTCTTTCGTCTACTCTTCGACGACTTCTAAAATCGAAGTACGTAAATCTCGCTAGTTTCGATTTAAAACAATGCATCCCGTTGTTTTGAGCCGGAATTCATGTTTTCGCGCAGTTCTGAGAGAAAAAGTTTACAGCTTTCTCTCGTCTACTCTTCGACGACTTGTAAAATCGAAGTGCGTGAATCTCGCTAGTTTCGATCTAAAACGATGTATCCCGTTGTTTTGAGCCGGAATACAAGTTTTCGCGCAGTTCTGAGAGAAAAAGTTTACAGCTCTCTCTCGTCTACTCTTCGACGACTTGTAAAATCGAAGTGCGTGAATCTCGCTAGTTTCGATCTAAAACGATGTATCCCGTTGTTTTGAGCCGGAATACAAGTTCTCGCGCAGTTCTGAGCGAAAAAGTTTACAGCTCTCTCTCGTCTACTCCTCGACGACTTGTAAAATCGAAGTGCGTAAATCTCTCTAGTTTCAATCTAAAACGATGTATCTCCGTTGTTTTGAGCCGGAATACAAGTTCTCGCGCAGTTCTGAGAGAAAAAGTTTACAGCGTTCTCTCGTCTACTCTTCGACGACTTGTAAAATCGAAGTGCGGAAATCTCGCTAGTTTCAATCTAAAACGATGTATCCCGTTGTTTTGAGCCGGAATTCATGTTTTCGCGCAGTTCTGAGAGAAAAAGTTTAGAGGTTTCTCTCGTCTACTCTTCGACGACTTGTAAAATCGAAGTGCGTAAATCTCGCTAGTTTCGATCTAAAACGATGTATCCCGTTGTTTTGAGCCGGAATACAAGTTTTCGCGCAGTTCTGAGAGAAAACGTTTACAGCTTTCTCTCGTGTGCTCTTCGACGACTTGTAACATCGAAGTGCGTAAATCTCGCTAGTTTCGATCTAAAACGATGTATCCGGTTGTTTTGAGCCGGAATACAAGTTTTCGCGCAGTTCTGAGAGAAAAAGTTCACAGCTCTCTCTCGTCTACTCTTCGACGACTTCTAAAATCGAAGTGCGTAAATCTCGCTAGTTTCGATCTAAAACGATGCATCCCGTTGTTTTGAGCCGGAATTCATGTTTTCGCGCAGTTCTGAGAGAAAAAAGTTTACAGCTTTCTCTCGTCTACTCTTCGACGACTTGTAAAATCGAAGTACGGAAATCTCGCTAGTTTCGATCTAAAACGATGTATCCCGTTGTTTTGAGCCGGAATACAAGTTTTCGCGCAGTTCTGAGAGAAAAAGCTTACAGCTCTCTCTCGTCTACTCTTCGACGACTTGTAAAATCGAAGTGCGTAAATCTCGCTAGTTTCGATCTAAAACGATGTATCCCGTTGTTTTGAGCCGGAATACAAGTTTTCGCGCAGTTCTGAGAGAAAAAGTTTACAGCTTCTCTCGTCTACTCTTCGACGACTTGTAAAAGCGATGTTCGCGAATCTCGCTAGTTTCGATCTAAAACGATGTATCCCGTTGTTTTGAGCCGGAATACAAGTTTTCGCGCAGTTCTGAGAGAAAAAGTTTACACCTTTCTCTCGTCTACTCTTCGACGACTTGTAAAATCGAAGTGCGGAATTTTCGCTAGTTTCGATCTAAAACAATGTATCCCGTTGTTTTGAGCCGGAATTCATGTTTTCGCGCAGTTCTGAGAGAAAAAGTTTACAGCTCTCTCTCGTCTACTCTTTGACGACTTGTAGAATCGATGTTCGTGAATCTCGCTAGTATCGATCTAAAACGATGTATCCCGTTGTTTTGAGCCGGAATACAAGTTTTCGCGCAGTTCTGAGAGAAAAAGTTTACAGCTCTCTCTCGTCTACTCTTCGACGACTTGTAAAACCAAAGTGCGTAAATCTCGCTAGTTTCGATCTAAAACGATGTATCCCGTTGTTTTGAGCCGGAATACAAGTTTTCGCGCTGTTCTGAGAGAAAAAGTTTACACCTTTCTCTGGTCTACTCATTGACGACTTGTAAAATCGATGTTCGAGAATCTCGCTAGTGTCGATCTAAAATGATGTATCCCGTTGTTTTGAGCCGGAATACAAGTTTTCGCGCAGTTCTCAGAGAAAACGTTTACAGCTCTCTCTCGTCTACTCTTCGACGACTTGTAAAATCGATGTTCGTGAATCTCGCTAGTTTAGATCTAAAACGATGCATCCCGTTGTTTTGAGCTGGAATACATGTTCTCGCGCAGTTCTGGGAGAAAAAGTTTACACCATTCTCTTGTCTACTCTTCGATGACTTGTAAAATGATGTTCGTGAATTTTCCCAGTTTCGATCTAAAACGATGTATCCCGTTGTTTTGAGCCGGAATACAAGTTTTCGCGCAGTTCTGAGAGAAAAAGTTTACAGCTCTCTTTCGTCTACTCTTCGACGACTTCTAAAATCGAAGTACGTAAATCTCGCTAGTTTCGATCTAAAACGATGCATCCCGTTGTTTTGAGCCGGAATACAAGTTTTCGCGCAGTTCTGAGAGAAAAAGTTTACAGCTTTCTCTCGTCTACTCTTCGACGACTTGTAAAATCGAAGTGCGTGAATCTCGCTAGTTTCGATCTAAAACGATGTATCCCGTTGTTTTGAGCCGGAATACAAGTTTTCGCGCAGTTCTGAGAGAAAAAGTTTACACCTTTCTCTCGTCTAGTCTACGACGGCTTGTAACATCGAAGTGCGTGAATCTCGCTAGTTTCGATCTAAAACGATGTATCCCGTTGTTTTGAGCCGGAATACAAGTTTTCGCGCAGTTCTGAGAGAAAAAGATTACAGCTCTCTCTCGTCTACTCTTCGACGACTTGTAAAATCGAAGGGCGTAAATCTCGCTAGTTCCGATATTAAACGATGTAGTCCGTTGTTTTGAGCCGGAATACAAATTTTCGCGCAGTTTTGAGAAAAAGTTTACAGCTCTCTCTCGTCTACTTTTAACGACTTGTAATATCGATGTTCGTGAATCTCGCTAGTTTCGATCTAAAACGATGTATCCCGTTGTTTTGAGCCGGAATACAAGTTTTCGCGCAGTTCTGAGAGAAAAAGTTTACACCTTTCTCTGCGTCTACTCATCGACAACTTGTAAAATCGATGTTCGTGAATCTCGCTAGTTTCAATCTAAAACGATGTATCCCAGGAGAGCAAGCTGCCGGGCTAGTTGGTGATCCCGTTGTTTTGAGTCGGAATACAGGTTTTCGCGCAGTTCTGAGAAAAAAAGATTACAGCTCTCTCTCGTCTACTCTTAGACGACTTGTAAAATCGATGTTCGAGAATCTCGCTAGTGTCGATCTAAAATCATGTATCCCGTTGTTTTGAGCCGGAATACAAGTTCTCGCGCAGTTCTGAGAGAAAAAGATTACACCTTTCTCTTGTCCACTTTTCGACGACTTGTAAAATTGATGTTCGTGAATTTTGCTAGTTTCGATCTAAAACGATGTATCCCGTTGTTTTGAGCCGGAATACAAGTTTTCGCGCAGTTCTCAGAGAAAACGTTTACAGCTTTCTCTCGTCTACTCTTCGACGACTTGTAAAGTCGATGTTCGTGAATCTCGCTAGTTTAGATCTAAAACGATGCATCCCGTTGTTTTGAGCTGGAATACATGTTCTCGCGCAGTTCTGGGAGAAAAAGTTTACACCATTCTCTTGTCTACTCTTCGATGACTTGTAAAATGATGTTCGTGAATTTTCCCAGTGTCGATCTAAAACGATGTATCCCGTTGTTTTGAGCCGGAATACAAGTTTTCGCGCAGTTCTGAGAGAAAAAGTTTACAGCTCTCTCTCGTCTACTCTTTGACGACTTGTAGAATCGATGTTCGTGAATCTCGCTAGTATCGATCTAAAACGATGTATCCCGTTGTTTTGAGCCGGAATACAAGTTTTCGCGCAGTTCTGAGAGAAAAAGTTTACAGCTCTCTCTCGTCTACTCTTCGACGACTTGTAAAACCAAAGTGCGTAAATCTCGCAAGTTTCGATCTAAAACGATGCATCCCGTTGTTTTGAGCCGGAATTCATGTTTTCGCGCAGTTCTGAGAGAAAAAGTTTACAGCTTTCTCTCGTCCACTCTTGGACGACATGTAAAATCGATGTTCGTGAATCTCGCTAGTTTCGATCTAAAACGATGTATCCCGTTGTTTTGAGCCGGAATACAAGTTTTCGCGCAGTTCTGAGAGAAAAAGTTTACACCTTTCTCTCGTCTACTCTTCGACGACTTGTAACATCGAAGTGCGTGAATCTCGCTAGTTTCGATCTAAAACGATGTATCCGGTTGTTTTGAGCCGGAATACAAGTTTTCGCGCAGTTCTGAGAGTAAAAGTTTACAGCTCTCTCTCTCGTCTACTCTTCGACGACTTGTAAAATCGAAGTGCGTAAATATCGCTAGTTTCGATCTAAAGCGATGTATCCCGTTGTTTTGAGCCGGAATTCGAGTTTTCGCTAAGTTCAGAGACAAAAAGCTAACAGCTTTCTCTCGTCTACCCTTCGACGAATTGTAAAATCGAAGTGCGTAAATTTCGCTAGTTTCGATCTAAAACGATGTATCCCGTTGTTTTCAGCCGGAATACAAGTTTTCGCGCAGTTCTGAGAGAAAACGTTTACAGCTCTCTCTCGTCTACTCTTCGACGACTTGTAAAATCGAAGTGCGTGAATCTCGCTAGTTTCGATCTAAAACGATGCATCGCGTTGTTTTGAGCCGGAATACAAGTTCTCGCGCAGTTATGAGCGAAAAAGTTTTCAGCTTTCTCTCGTCTACTCCTCGACGACTTGTAAAATCGAAGTGCGTAAATCTTGCTAGTTTCGATCTAAAACGATGTATCCCGTTGTTTTGAGCCGGAATACAAGTTTTCGCGCAGTTCTGAGAGAAAAAGTTTACACCTTTCTCTGGTCTACTCATCGACAACTTGTAAAATCGATGTTCGTGAATCTCGCTAGTTTCAATCTAAAACGATGTATCCCAGGAGAGCAAGCTGCCGGGCTAGTTGGTGATCCCGTTGTTTGAGTCGGAATACAGGTTTTCGCGCAGTTCTCAGAAAAAAAGATTACAGCTCTCTCTCGTCTACTCTTAGACGACTTGTAAAATCGATGTTCGAGAATCTCGCTAGTGTCGATCTAAAATCATGTATCCCGTTGTTTTGAGCCGGAATACAAGTTCTCGCGCAGTTCTGAGAGAAAAAGATTACACCTTTCTCTTGTCCACTCTTCGACGACTTGTAAAATCGATGTTCGTGAATTTTGCTAGTTTCGATCTAAAACGATGTATCCCGTTGTTTTGAGCCGGAATTCAAGTTTTCGCGCAGTTCTGAGAGAAAAAGTTTACAGCTTTCTTTCGTGTGCTCTTCGACGACTTGTAACATCGAAGTGCGTAAATCTCGCTAGTTTCGATCTAAAACGATTTATCCGGTTGTTTTGAGCCGGAATACAAGTTTTCGCGCAGTTCTGAGAGAAAAAGTTTACAGCTCTCTCTCGTCTACTCTTTGACGACTTGTAGAATCGATGTTCGTGAATCTCGCTAGTATCGATCTAAAACGATGTATCCCGTTGTTTTGAGCCGGAATACAAGTTTTCGCGCAGTTCTGAGAGAAAAAGTTTACAGCTCTCTTTCGTCTACTCTTCGACGACTTGTAAAATCGAAGTACGTAAATCTCGCAAGTTTCGATTTAAAACAATGCATCCCGTTGTTTTGAGCCGGAATTCATGTTTTCGCGCAGTTCTGAGAGAAAAAGTTTACAGCTTTCTCTCGTCCACGCTTGGACGACATGTAAAATCGATGTTCGTGAATCTCGCTAGTATCGATCTAAAACGATGTATCCCGTTGTTTTGAGCCGGAATACAAGTTTTCGCGCAGTTCTGAGAGAAAAAGTTTACACCTTTCTCTCGTCTACTCTTCGACGACTTGTAACATCGAAGTGCGTGAATCTCGCTAGTTTCGATCTAAAACGATGTATCCGGTTGTTTTGAGCCGGAATACAAGTTTTCGCGCAGTTCTGAGAGTAAAAGTTTACAGCTCTCTCTCGTCTAGTCTTCGACGACTTGTAAAATCGAAGTGCGTAAATAGCGCTAGTTTCGATCTAAAGCGATGTATCCCGATGTTTTGAGCCGGAATTCGAGTTTTCGCTAAATTCAGAGACAAAAAGCTAACAGCTTTCTCTCGTCTACCCTTCGACGAATTGTAAAATCGAAGTGCGTAAATTTCGCTAGTTTCGATCTAAAACGATGTATCCCGTTGTTTTCAGCCGGAATACAAGTTTTCGCGCAGTTCTGAGAGAAAACGTTTACAGCTCTCTCTCGTCTACTCTTCGACGACTTGTAAAATCGAAGTGCGTGAATCTCGCTAGTTTCGATCTAAAACGATGCATCCCGTTGTTTTGAGCCGGAATACAAGTTCTCGCGCAGTTATGAGCGAAAAAGTTTTCAGCTTTCTCTCGTCTACTCCTCGACGACTTGTAAAATCGAAGTGCGTAAATCTTGCTAGTTTCGATCTAAAACGATGTATCCCGTTGTTTTGAGCCGGAATACAAGTTTTCGCGCAGTTTTGAGAGAAAAAGTTTACACCTTTCTCTCGTCTACTCTTCGACGACTTGTAGAATCGATGTTCGTGAATCTCGCTAGTATCGATCTAAAACGATGTATCCCGTTGTTTTGAGCCGGAATACAAGTTTTCGCGCAGTTCTGAGAGGAAAAGTTTACAGCTTTCTTTCGTGTGCTCTTCGACGACTTGTAAAACCAAAGTGCGTAAATCTCGCTAGTTTCGATCTAAAACGATGTATCCCGTTGTTTTGAGCCGGAATTCATGTTTTCGCGCAGTTCTGAGAGAAAAAGTTTACAGCTCTCTATCGTCTACTCTTTGACGACTTGTAGAATCGATGTTCGTGAATCTCGCTAGTATCGATCTAAAACGATGTATCCCGTTGTTTTGAGCCGGAATACAAGTTTTTGCGCAGTTCTGAGAGAAAAAGTTTACAGCTCTCTCTCGTCTACTCTTCGACGACTTGTAAAACCAAAGAGCGTAAATCTCGCTAGTTTCGATCTAAAACGATGTATCCCGTCGTTTTGAGCCGTAATTCATGTTTTCGCGCTGTTCTGAGAGAAAAAGTTTACACCTTTCTCAGGTCTACTCATTGACGACTTGTAAAATCGATGTTCGAGAATCTCGCTAGTGTCGATCTAAAATGATGTATCCCGTTGTTTTGAGCCGGAATACAAGTTTTCGCGCAGTTCTGAGAGAAAAAGATTACAGCTCTCTCTCGTCTACTCTTAGACGACTTGTAAAATCGATGTTCGAGAATCTCGCTAGTGTCGATCTAAAGCGATCTATCGCGTTGTTTTAAGCCGGAATAAAATTTTCGCGCAGTTCTCAGAGAAAAAGTTTACAGCTCTTTCGCGTCTACTCTTCGACGACTCGTAAAATCGAAGCGCGTAAATCTCTCTAGTTTCAATCTAAAAAGATGTATCTCGTTGTTTTGAGCCGGAATACAAGTTTTCGCGCAGTTCTGAGAGAAAAAGTTTACAGCTCTCTATCGTCTACTCTTTGACGACTTCTGAAATCGAGGTGCGTAAATCTCGCTAGTTTCGATCTAAAACGTTGTATCCCGTTGTTTTGAGCCGGAATACAAGTTTTCGCGCAGTTCTGAGCGAAAAAGTTTACAGCTCTCTCTCGTCTACTCTTCGACGACTCGTAAAATCGAAGCGCGTAAATCTCTCTAGTTTCAATCTAAAACGTTGTATACCGTTGTTTTGAGCCGGAATTCATGTTTTCGCGCAGTTCTGAGAGAAAAAGTTTAGAGGTTTCTCTCGTCTCCTCTTCGACGACTTGTAAAATCGAAGTGCGTAAATCTCGCTAGTTTCGATGTAAAACGATGTATCACGTTGTTTTGAGCCGGTATTCAAGTTTTCGCGCAGTTCTGAGAGAAAACGTTTACAGCTTTCTTTCGTGTGCTCTTCGACGACTTGTAACATCGATGTGCGTAAATCTTGCTAGTTTCGATCTAAAACGATTTATCCGGTTGTTTTGAGCCGGAATACAAGTTTTCGCGCAGTTTTGAGAGAAAAAGTTCACAGCTCTCTCTCGTCTACTCTTCGACGACTTGTAAAATCGAAGTGCGTAAATCTCGCTAGTTTCGATCTAAAACAATGCATCCCGTTGTTTTGAGCCGGAATTCATGTTTTCGCGCAGTTCTGAGAGAAAAAAGTTTACAGCTTTCTCTCTTCTACTCTTCGACGACTTGTAAAATCGAAGTACGGAAATCTCGCTAGTTTCGATCTAAAACGATGTATCCCGTTGTTTTGAGCCGGTATTCAAGTTTTCGCGCAGTTCTGAGAGAAGAAGTTTACACCTTTCTCTGGTCTACTCATTGACGACTTGTAAAATCGATGTTCGAAAATCTCGCTAGTGTCGATCTAAAACGATGTATCCCGTTGTTTTGAGCCGAAATACAAGTTTTCGCGCAGTTCTCAGAGAAAACGTTTACAGCTCTCTCTCGTCTACTCTTCGACGACTTGTAAAGTCGATGTTCGTGAATCTCGCTAGTTTAGATCTAAAACGATGCATCCCGTTGTTTTGAGCTGGAATACATGTTCTCGCGCAGTTCTGGGAGAAAAAGTTTACACCATTCTCTTGTCTACTCTTCGATGACTTGTAAAATGATGTTCGTGAATTTTCCCAGTGTCGATCTAAAACGATGTATCCCGTTGTTTTGAGCCGGAATACAAGTTTTCGCGCAGTTCTGAGAGAAAAAGTTTACAGCTCTCTTTCGTCTACTCTTCGACGACTTGTAAAACCAAAGTGCGTAAATCTCGCTAGTTTCGATTTAAAACAATGCATCCCGTTGTTTTGAGCCGGAATTCATGTTTTCGCGCAGTTCTGAGAGAAAAAGTTTACAGCTCTCTCTCGTCTACTCTTTGACGACTTGTAGAATCGATGTTCGTGAATCTCGCTAGTATCGATCTAAAACGATGTATCCCGTTGTTTTGAGCCGGAATACAAGTTTTCGCGCAGTTCTGAGAGAAAAAGTTTACACCTTTCTCTCGTCTACTCTTCGACGACTTGTAAAGTCGAAGTGCGTGAATCTCGCTAGTTTCGATCTAAAACGATGTATCCCGTTGTTTTGAGCCGGAATACATGTTCTCGCGCAGTTCTGAGAGAAAAAGTTTACACCATTCTCTCGTCTACTCTTCGATGACTTGTAAAATGATGTTCGTGAATTTTCCCAGTTTCGATCTAAAACGATGTATCCCGTTGTTTTGAGCCGGAATACAAGTTTTCGCGCAGTTCTGAGAGAAAAAGTTTACAGCTCTCTCTCGTCTACTCTTCGACGACTTGTAAAATCGAAGTGCGTAAATCTCGCTAGTTTCGATCTAAAACGATGTATCCCGTTGTTTTGAGCCGGAATTCATGTTTTCGCGCAGTTCTGAGAGAAAAAGTTTACAGCTTTCTCTCGTCTACTCTTGACGACTTGTAAAATCGATGTTCGTGAATCTCGCTAGTATCGATCTAAAACGATGTATCCCGTTGTTTTGAGCCGGAATACAAGTTTTCGCGCAGTTCTGAGAGAAAAAGTTTACAGCTTTCTCTCGTCTACTCTTCGACGACTTGTAAAATCGAAGTGCGTGAATCTCGCTAGTTTCGATCTAAAACGATGTATCCCGTTGTTTTGAGCCGGAATACAAGTTTTCGCGCAGTTCTGAGAGAAAAAGTTTACAGCTTTCTCTCGTCTACTCTTCGACGACTTGTAAAATCGAAGTGCGTAAATCTCGCTAGTTTCGATCTAAAACGATGTATCCCGTTGTTTTGAGCCGGAATACAAGTTTTCGCGCAGTTCTGAGAGAAAAAGTTTACAGCTCTCTCTCGTCTACTCTTCGACGACTTGTAAAATCGATGTGCGTGAATCTCGCTAGTTTCGATCTAAAACGATGTATCCCGTTGTTTTGAGCCGGAATACAAGTTTTCGCGCAGTTCTGAGAGAAAAAGTTTACAGCTCTCTCTCGTCTACTCTTCGACGACTTGTAAAATCGAAGTGCGTGAATCTCTGCTAGTTTCGATCTAAAACGATGTATCCCGTTGTTTTGAGCCGGAATACAAGTTTTCGCGCAGTTCTGAGAGAAAAAGTTTACAGCTTTCTCTCGTCTACTCTTCGACGACTTGTAACATCGAAGTGCGTGAATCTCGCTAGTTTCGATCTAAAACGATGTATCCCGTTGTTTTGAGCCGGAATACAAGTTTTCGCGCAGTTCTGAGAGAAAAAGTTTACAGCTCTCTCTCGTCTACTCTTCGACGACTTGTAAAATCGAAGTGCGTGAATCTCGCTAGTTTCGATCTAAAACGATGTATCCCGTTGTTTTGAGCCGGAATACAAGTTTTCGCGCAGTTCTGAGAAAAAGTTTACAGCTCTCTCTCGTCTACTCTTCGACGACTTGTAAAATCGATGTTCGTGAATCTCGCTAGTTTCGATCTAAAACGATGTATCCCGTTGTTTTGAGCCGGAATACAAGTTTTCGCGCAGTTCTGAGAGAAAAAGTTTACACCTTTCTCTGCGTCTACTCATCGACGACTTGTAAAATCGATGTTCGTGAATCTCGCTAGTTTCGATCTAAAACGATGTATCCCAGGAGAGCAGCTGCCGGGCTAGTTGGTGATCCCGTTGTTTGAGCCGGAATACAGGTTTTCGCGCAGTTCTGAGAGAAAAAGATTACAGCTCTCTCTCGTCTACTCTTAGACGACTTGTAAAATCGATGTTCGAGAATCTCGCTAGTGTCGATCTAAAATCATGTATCCCGTTGTTTTGAGCCGGAATACAAGTTCTCGCGCAGTTCTGAGAGAAAAAGATTACACCTTTCTCTTGTCCACTGTGACATTCCGTGTGTGCTACGAGGATCCACGTTCGACGGCGCGGCGTAGACGGAGACCCGTGACAGCGGCATCATCAATTACCCAGCCATGCTCTTTGAGTGACGACCAGAAAAACCGGACCCGCCGCCGCCCCGGGGAAACAGGCTTTATCCTCCCCAATTTCCGGTTACATTCCAGGACAAGGGAGCTGTCAGCGGGCCAGAGCGCTCCGTACCACAGCCGACGCTATGCGCTACCGCGAAGACGACATTCTTTCCCTCCCCCCCCTTTGTCGTGGGCTATCGCCGGGAAGGCACCCACAGCTTCCCAGAAGGGCCGCGACGGACACCTGTCATGGCGGACAGGCAGTACTCGCCAAGAATGTGGAAAGACAGGCGCTAGTGAATTAGCTCCGAAGAGAGAGCCTGTGTATACTCTCACTTGAGAGAGAGTGGTGGCGTTTTGTTGTTTATTTAGTTTGTATTGTTAACAGACTCTGGGTTCGAGGCTAAGCCCAACCCAAAGGGGTGGTCCCCATCTCGCATGTTATTTTGGATTGGAGAATTGATGCTTTGGGCGGGCCACTGGAAATGACCGCCCTTAGTCCTTTGTTAATCAAGTGCTTAAAAGCACATGTAAACGGATGCAGTCCAGTCTGAGCTGGGGCTCCATGCTTAGCATGTAATGTGATGCTACTTAGGCACTAACCTGCCCGGTCGATGAGTAAAGTAGTGCAAAGTTTGTTCTGTGTTCGACGGCGCGGCGTAGACGGAGACCCGTGACAGCGGCATCATCAATTACCCAGCCATGCTCTTTGAGTGACGACCAGAAAAACCGGACCCGCCGCCGCCCCGGGGAAACAGGCTTTATCCTCCCCAATTTCCGGTTACATTCCAGGACAAGGGAGCTGTCAGCGGGCCAGAGCGCGCCGTACCACAGCCGACGCTATGCGCTACCGCGAAGACGACATTCTTTCCCTCCCCCCCCTTTGTCGTGGGCTATCGCCGGGAAGGCACCCACAGCTTCCCAGAAGGGCCGCGACGGACACCTGTCATGGCGGACAGGCAGTACTCGCCAAGAATGTGGAAAGACAGGCGCTAGTGAATTAGCTCCGAAGAGAGAGCCTGTGTATACTCTCACTTGAGAGAGAGTGGTGGCGTTTTTGTTGTTTATTTAGTTTGTATTGTTAACAGACTCTGGGTTCGAGGCTAAGCCCAACCCAAAGGGGTGGTCCCCATCTCGCATGTTATTTTGGATTGGAGAATTGATGCTTTGGGCGGGCCACTGGAAATGACCGCCCTTAGTCCTTTGTTAATCAAGTGCTTAAAAGCACATGTAAACGGATGCAGTCCAGTCTGAGCTGGGGCTCCATGCTTAGCATGTAATGTGATGCTACTTAGGCACTAACCTGCCCGGTCGATGAGTAAAGTAGTGCAAAGTTTGTTCTGTTGTAAAATTATGCTCTGCTGTCATCATCTACAAGCTCGCCTCCTGTTCATCTTCCAAGCCGAACGACACTAGAGGAAGGGTTTGTGATCCATCCTCGAAGAAACGGACGACTATTGAAATTCTACTGCATCCACGCTCAGGACGACATCGTTAGCGAAGAGGGCCTTCAGCGCCGAAGCCCGACGGCGTGCAGCTTCTGCCAGCAACCGCTCGAGCCCAACTCCGGAGCCACTCCATCGCCCCCATGAAGTCGTCGGCACGTAAGCTCGGACGCCCCAGCCTCTGATGTATAACCTTAACCATGTGTAATTATTGAATATACCTGTTTGTTTAAACTGAGCCATACGGTGTCTCTTTGCCTCTCCGTCCCGTGTGGACCTGCGCATTATGGGGGTCATCACACTGGTGTCAGAAGTGGGGTCTCAAAAGCAAATGTCCTCTGAATGCTGTGACATTCATGACTTCAAAATTGTAATCAAAAGGGAATCACGGGACTGATTGTGGGACTTTTACCCCCATTTGAGAGGCTTGAGGCACTGGAGGGCTTGAAAAAAAAATGACTGTATCTGAGGGAGCTCCCACTCCACAGCCGTCGCTCGGAGCAAGCATGCTGGCATTAGGAAGCGTCATTCCGACGTTTACGGGAGATAAGACAGGGGTTCCAATCTGCGATTTCTTTTCCATGCTAGAAGAGATTGGGAAAATGGGGGGATGGTCCGATGCTCAAATGCTGGGAATGGCGAGGTGTAAGATGGCAGGAGCTGCTCATGATTTTGCATGGCGAGACGAAAAAGTAAAATCCACAAAATCATTTGCGGAATTTAAGAAGCTCGCGTTTGAGCATTTTGACACTGAACCACGTCACGTGCGAGTACAGAGGTTCCGTGACGCCGGACAGATGGTAGGGGAGGACGTGCGAACGTTTGCGTCGCGGCTTCAGCGCTTAGCGCGCGATACGTTAAGCAGGGAGGAGGAAGGAGACCAGCTTAAGAAGAAATACGCGGAGGATATACTTAAAGAGGAAATGACCGCTTTGTTCGTGGCTGGTCTGCAAGACCCCGTGCGCCGGTTCGTGCTCTCGCGCAAGCCGAGCAATTTCGACCAAGCCGTGGAGGCCGCATTGGATGAGGAACAAAATGAGGCGTTAACGACAGCCGCAGCGAGAGTACGCGTCATAGAGAGAGCGGTGCTCAACCCTGAGGTTGCTCTCTTGACAGAGCGGTTAGATCGCTTAGAACAGCTGCTATCTCAGCAGGTAGAATGCCAGGTTGAAGCGCGCGCTCAACAGCGCCCATTCGCTGGAAACCGGAGACCGCCACAAAGCTACAGGCGCGGTATGCGAGATTTTGAAGAAATCGTATGCTTCGCTTGCCAGGGTCGCGGACACATCGCCAGGTTCTGCCAAAACGTGCGCCGTGGGGAGCCACAAAGAGAAGCAGGCGAGACACGCCCTAAGCAAGCCTACAGCGGGGCTCCAGATACCGAGTCAAAAAACTAGTTAGTCCTCCCCAGCCTGAGGAGCGTGGGGAGGGAGCAGTAGATGATGAGGTGGTGGTAGTTTGTGTGGCCGACGAGGCATGCCCTGTTGTGCGTTGCAAGTTAAATGGTTGTTGTATGGAATTGTTGATAGATACGGGGTCAAAGGTGACATTGCTTAAGGAGAGCAGTTTTAACACGCTTCGAAGGAAGGGGGACCGCGAGGTGTTGGAAGCGTCTGGTGGTATGGCAACCAAATTTGTAGGCATAACGGGGGATCCTCTTGGCATAAGTGGACTCTACCGGTTACACTTCTCTCTCGGCGGAATTGCATTGGAGCACCCCTGCTACGTATGCCCGGACACGGTGTCTCTGCCAAACGGAGTGTCAGGTATATTAGGGCAGGATTTTTTGAGAAAAGGGAAGGTAGTAGTCTCATTCTCTGAGGAAGAGGTTAATGCGGGCGGCTCAAAAGTTCCGTTTTTGAACAGGAGAGGGGCTGAGATTCGCATTACCGATATTGACACCCGTCAAACAGTGGGATCATTGGAGAAGGTATATTCGCGGGTTGCCGTCCGGCTGGTCGAGGAGGCGGTCGTCCTTCCTTGGTCGGAGCACATTTTGTACGCGTTTGTGCCTTCAGATGTAGAGAGCGGCGCCGTGGGAGTGCTTGAGCCGGTCGACTCTCTCAGCAATGGCCTGAAGGCAGCCGCGTGCCTCGTGACAGTTAATGACGCCCACAGAGTGCCCCTACGGGTGGTTAACTGTAGCCAGCAGCCACTGAGCCTTCCCAAGAACAAAACATTGGCTTTCTTCACCTCTGCGATAGAGCAACGTGAGCCCACCGATACGGTACTCGCAACTGTAGAGCATGCTAGTCCTTCGGCTGCTCCAAAGGTGTCGTTCGATCTTTCTCACGTAAAATCCAGGGAGAGGGAGGCTCTGGCTGGTTTGCTGAACGACTACTCGGAGGTATTCGCCGCGTCCAACCTGGATTTGGGCTGCTGTGGCGTTATAAAGCACAGGATAGAAACCGGCACTTCATCGCCCGTTTACCAGCGTGCGTACAGGATTCCTTACTCCCAACGTGAGGAGATGGAGCGGCAGGTGCAGGACCTGATTGATCGCGGCATTGTCGAACACTCAAAGTCACCCTGGGGAGCACCAGCACTATTGGTGGAAAAGCCAGATGGCTCGTATCGATTGGTAGTGGACTACCGCAAACTAAATGCCGTAACTCGCATCGATCCATACCCCATCCCCAATATACAGGAGACGCTTTCTCAGCTGGGCTCTGCCAGGTACTTCACGGTAGTGGACATGGCGGCGGGATTCTGGCAGATAGCAATGGATCCGGCAGATGCCGAGAAAACGGCATTCAACACGCCCTCAGGGCACTATGAATGGAAAAGAATGCCGATGGGTCTGGCCAACAGCCCTGCTGTCTGGCAGAGAACCGCTGATGTTATCCTGGCAGGTCTTCTGGGGAGGCTGTGCTTCGTGTATATGGATGACATTATCATATACAGTGGCAGTTTTGATAACCATTTGCGCGATATTGAGCAGGTTTTGGTGCGACTAAGAGCAGCGGGTCTCAAACTGAAGCCCTCTAAGTGCCAATTCCTCAAAAACGAGGTGAAATACCTCGGGCACGTTGTTTCAGCTGACGGCGTGCGACCGGACCCTGAGAAACTAAGGTGTGTCTCGGATTTTCCATCCCCGACTAGCGTCCGCCAGGTCCGGCAGTTTCTCGGCCTGATCGGTTACTACCGAAGGCACATAGAGGAGTTCGCCAAGCTCGCTAAGCCGCTCACCGCCTTAACAGCCAAAAATGTCGCCTTTCGTTGGGACGAAAACGCGGAGAATGCTTTTGGGGCCCTGAAAAGGAAGCTAATGAGTGCACCGCTGTTACGCCACCCGGATTTTAGTTTGCCCTTCGTTATGGCCACAGATGCGTCAAAGTTCGCAGTTGGTGCCGTGCTATCTCAGGTTATCGAGGGCAAAGAACATCCCGTTGCTTTTGCTAGCCGACAGTTGAGCCCCACAGAGCAAAAGTACGGAGCTACGGAAAGGGAGTGCCTCGCCGTTGTCTGGGCAGTAAAGCACTTCAGATGCTACCTTTACGGCCGCAAATTCAAGCTAGTCACAGACTGCCATCCTCTGAAATGGGTGATGAGTGTCAGGGACCCTAGCTCGCGACTCGCTAGATGGAATCTACACCTGCAGGAATACTGCTTTGAAGTTGAGCACAAGTCAGGAAAGACACATCTGAATGCTGATGCACTCAGCCGCACAGCTGCCGTGGCAGCTATAGAAGAGTTTGTCCCCGTAGTCGACCCCGCCGAATTACGCACAGAGCAGTGCAAAGATCCTGACCTGAAGCGAATAATCGAAAGCTTAGAGGGCGCACCGTCTCATCCCGAACAGCTAGGTTATTTCATTGACAAAGACGGCACCCTGTGTCGGCGCACGAGGCCAACCAGGAAAGGGAGACCAGAGAAAACCGCTTGGGAGAGAGTCGTCATACCTCGGTCGTGGACAGAAAGGGTTCTTCGCGCGTTTCACGATGCGCCATGCGCCGGTCATTTTGGCGTAGCGAAGACACGCAGGCGTGTGGAGCGTTTGTACTTTTGGAGTGGCATGCGACAGGATGTTAGAGACTACTGTGCGAAGTGTCATTCCTGTCTCGAAAGAAAAACACCCAAGGGACGAAGACCAGCTCCAATTCAGCCGTTCCCTGAGGTTTCGGCTCCCTTCGAGCGGACAGGTATGGACATAATGGGCCCATTGCCCACGACCACTTCCGGAAACAAGTACATTTTAGTATTTGTCGACCACCTTTCAAAATACGCGGAAGCGGTAGCACTCCCAGATCAGAAGGCAGACACGGTTGCAAGAGCATTTGTCGAACAGATCGTGCTCCGACATGGACCCCCGAGGCAACTCTTGACAGATCGGGGAACGAACTTCGTGTCGCAGCTAATGAGGAGAGTTTGCGAGCTGCTTAAGATCGCTAAGAAGCAGACAACACCGTACCATCCGGCTTGCAACGGCGCGGTGGAGCGACTGAACCAAACCGTGGCCGGGTTCCTGTCGCATTTTGTTTCGCGCGACCAGCGGGACTGGGACTTGTGGCTCCCGTATGCAATGTTTGCCTACAATTCCGCAGCACACGAGAGCACGGGCGAATCGCCATTCTTTCTTCTCTACGGCCGAGACCCGGACCAGCCTAGTGAAGTGCCAGAGGGCCCCCGTCGTGTCCCATACGCTTCACTGGACGACTATAAGGTTGAGCTAGAATCGCGCTTGCAAGTGGCGAGGGACATCGCAAAGGAGTCCTTAAAGAAAGCGGCGAAGCGCAGGAAGGAGGTGCACGATCGCAGTGCTAGAGACGCGCCGTTTGATGTGGGGGACAGCGTGTACATTGAAAACTGCCAAAGGCAGATTGGGCTAGCTCGTAAGTTCCAGACGAAGTGGAGAGGACCGTGCGAGGTTGCCGAGAAGCTTTCTCCGGTAAACTTCAGAGTCCGAGACGTGAACCGGCGTTTGATAAGGATACACGCAAATCGCCTCAAGTCGGCACCGGTTCAGTATTCACGAAATGAGGAAAGGGAAAGCGCGGATTTTGATGGGGACAGAAGTGAAGCGGAGCGCGCAGATAGTTCGCAAGAAACGCCCTCTCCTGCATTTGTTCGGCAGGCGCCCGAGGTGACGGCCGGAATGCCACCGGATTTACTTCATGCATTGCTAGAAGAAGAAGCGCGCGAGGTTGCCGCGCAGATAACGCCAGGAGAGGCTCCTGCCACGAGCCCTCGCGAGTCCCAAAGCAGACAAAGGGGCACAGACTTACTTAGTATGACTCATGAAGGCCGATATCCGCTGCGAAATCGGAAAGCTAAGTCGGACTAATGGCGTAAACAGAGCGGAGTTGTGAACTGGTTAGAATTGTGTAATGCCGCAGCTCATAACATTGCTATGTGCTTATGTGTTAAGTTATCGGAGTTGGTAGTTAAACCTTTCTGTCATTAAGTAACACCTTCACAGGAGAGCATGCGGAGCGCATGCAGAACCTGCCCTACTTCCTTTCGTTATCTATATTTTTGTCTGTGCCGTGATCGTGCTAGAAGTGGGAGCTCCTTTGTAACTGTGGTAAATTTATTTCGTCCAGTTTGGACTAGAAAGGAGAGGCTTGGGTGCTGAGTTTCATGTTTATCTGTAAAAGAAGATCAGTGCTGCCCCTGGAGACGCCAGTATTGACAGCGGAGGCATATGGTGTTGTGCAGTGGTGTTGAGTGCAGCGAAAAGTGTTTTGTCGGACGCACTGTGCGAGGCGATTCAGAAAGACAAGGGGAGCTGCGTGGACTCAAATGTTCGGAGAACATTCTTCTGGAGGGTGAGCGAGTGTGACATTCCGTGTGTGCTACGAGGATCCACGTTCGACGGCGCGGCGTAGACGGAGACCCGTGACAGCGGCATCATCAATTACCCAGCCATGCTCTTTGAGTGACGACCAGAAAAACCGGACCCGCCGCCGCCCCGGGGAAACAGGCTTTATCCTCCCCAATTTCCGGTTACATTCCAGGACAAGGGAGCTGTCAGCGGGCCAGAGCGCGCCGTACCACAGCCGACGCTATGCGCTACCGCGAAGACGACATTCTTTCCCTCCCCCCCCTTTGTCGTGGGCTATCGCCGGGAAGGCACCCACAGCTTCCCAGAAGGGCCGCGACGGACACCTGTCATGGCGGACAGGCAGTACTCGCCAAGAATGTGGAAAGACAGGCGCTAGTGAATTAGCTCCGAAGAGAGAGCCTGTGTATACTCTCACTTGAGAGAGAGTGGTGGCGTTTTTGTTGTTTATTTAGTTTGTATTGTTAACAGACTCTGGGTTCGAGGCTAAGCCCAACCCAAAGGGGTGGTCCCCATCTCGCATGTTATTTTGGATTGGAGAATTGATGCTTTGGGCGGGCCACTGGAAATGACCGCCCTTAGTCCTTTGTTAATCAAGTGCTTAAAAGCACATGTAAACGGATGCAGTCCAGTCTGAGCTGGGGCTCCATGCTTAGCATGTAATGTGATGCTACTTAGGCACTAACCTGCCCGGTCGATGAGTAAAGTAGTGCAAAGTTTGTTCTGTTGTAAAATTATGCTCTGCTGTCATCATCTACAAGCTCGCCTCCTGTTCATCTTCCAAGCCGAACGACACTAGAGGAAGGGTTTGTGATCCATCCTCGAAGAAACGGACGACTATTGAAATTCTACTGCATCCACGCTCAGGACGACATCGTTAGCGAAGAGGGCCTTCAGCGCCGAAGCCCGACGGCGTGCAGCTTCTGCCAGCAACCGCTCGAGCCCAACTCCGGAGCCACTCCATCGCCCCCATGAAGTCGTCGGCACGTAAGCTCGGACGCCCCAGCCTCTGATGTATAACCTTAACCATGTGTAATTATTGAATATACCTGTTTGTTTAAACTGAGCCATACGGTGTCTCTTTGCCTCTCCGTCCCGTGTG
>JARKHS020027202.1:0-11083 GCA_030143305.2 Amblyomma americanum | reverse complement strand
AAGGTTTAGTACAAGGACCCGCAATCGTGGCTTCTATAAGGGGACAGGAATACAAGCGGCGAAGCTTTGCCGCCAGGAGGACACTCTCACGCTTAAACCGAGGGCAGTCACAGAGTAGGTGCTCAATTGTCTCGTCGCACCCACAGATCTCACACGCACGAGAGTCTGCCATTGCGATTGAGTGGGAGTAAGCATTTGTAAACGCCACTCCCAGCCACAGGCGACACAACAGCGTAGCATCGCAGCGGGATATGCCGGACGGCGGATTTAGTTCAAGTAAGAGGTCAAGGCGGTGCAAACTGCATGCCGAGTTTCCAGGAGTAGACCATGACGCTAAAGTCTAGTTTCGGCCAAGCACTCGTAGATTTCTTGCTGCGTCGGCTTTTGTTAGTGGTATCCGGACAATTCTGGCACTGGCGTGGGCCGATCGAGCTGTATAGTTACCGACAATGCCACCGTGTCCTGGAAGCCACTGGAGCATGATGTCATTACCCACTACCCGAGTCCGGTGTTGTAAATATCTGATCTCCCCTACTAGTTGGTCTTGGTCGCCGTGGTGTAAAGCAGAATTGAGACATTGTAGGGCAGCTTTCGAATCGCAGAACCCAGCTCATTTAGTGGGAGTTCGTGCACCGTTGTACTGCACAGCCGCACAAATGGCGGCCAATTCAGTCCTCGTGGAGGCTTTCCGATGCGAAATTAGTTCGTTAATACTGGACTGTCTTGCAGGAATGACCACGGCGCAAGTCGAACCAGTAGATGAGATTGAGCCATCCGTATATATACATGAATTCGGTCGCTGTTATTCGTGGAGTAAGGACAGTGTTAACTGATGAAGGGCCGGCGTCGATAAGTCCGATTTCTTCGCTATCCCCGGAATTGTAAGGCGCACACATAGTTCCCGCTGACACCGCACCGCAGAGGAAGGTCACGCCGCCGAGGTGAACTGTGATGGGATGGACGACTGGTGGGCTGCTATGACCTTTGAAAGCGCAGCGTCTGGACTCTGTATACCGGCATTGACACAAGGCTGGGGAATCCTTGTTAGATGACGTATGTGAATCCGCAGTGTGTCAAGGGCTATATACGCCGAAAGCTGGTAGTCCTTGGCGATAGCAATGGTTGCAACTGTTGATGCACTGCGGCGGAGACCCAAGCATGTGCTAAGGGTGTGACATTGAACAGTCTGGAGGGTGCGCAAATTCATCTTACATAAGTTCAAAACCACGGTGCACTGTACCTCAAAAATCCCAAAAGTAGTGTTCTGTACTGCTGCAGCATTGATTGACCCACGTGCCTCATGATTTTACAGCCAGAAACCTGAGTATGTGAGCGATAGAGGTTAGCTTTTTCTTTTAAAAGGTGCAATGCGGGCTCCATGATAGATTCCGGTATATGATAACCCCTTCAAAACGATGAGAGGTACAATAGGAAGTGGTATGGCCGTACCATAGGAAGTAGTATGGCCATTGCTAAGCACGAAATATTGTGCGAAAGCACGATTTTTTTTTGCAGGTGGACACACCGCCACGTACCTCAAAGCGCAGTTGAGGTGTCCACTGACCCAGGGAGCCAGTTATGAGCCTTTCTTTTCTTCAAAATCAACGGAGTCTAAACCTACCGCATGTTCTGAGAAAAGGAGAGGCGCATGACTACGTCAGTTTGTTAGACGCCAGTGCTTACTCACAGCGCGATGGAGGTGTCCACTGACCCAGTGAGCCAGTTACACTTGCTGCTCAGTCTTCACATACATGCACAGACACACATACACACCGCATAAACCCGCGGAGTGCGGCTATAAGTGCTTCTGCGCAAAAACTGTTTCAAATTGGCCTCGTTTTTCATGTCAATGAACAAAGCGCGGGCCAAGAGCAGAGCGAGCTTGCGGTAAGCCAGCGTGAACCGGAAGGCGTCGTCTGGTGGGGTGGTGCGCTGAAAATCCGAACGCTTCTGCTGGTTTTCGAAGCGCAGCCGTTTTGAGAAACAATAGAATTTAATCCATGGAGGGCACTTTGCGTAAGTATTTGAGGATTCAACGGTGCATAATTTCGTGTAAGACATTGTGAAACCCTTGCTACTGCCACCGGACAACACGCCACAAGCTTGCATTGAGTGTCACCAAGCGGCGCCACCGTGTTGCTGCACGTTTCCCATGCTTGCGCCCTGGCCCTGATACTTTGAAGCCCGGGCGGTCGTCGTATTCGCGGTACTGCGTTTCATGTGGAAGTCGTGCTTCCTCCCACCACAAGTCATCTATGGACGATGTGTCCCCCCGCGTACATGCCCTTCTTCCGACACTGATAAAAAAAATTCCCCGTCTTGCGTAAAAAAAAGCTACGATTTAAGACAATGCCTTCATTTGTCATCGTGCTGCAGGTAAAAAGGACCAATATAGGGTTTTGGAGGTAAAATTAAAGAAATTTCCGGTTACGGCTTTGAATGTCGCTGGGCTAGTCATGGACATCAGTGAGCAATTTAAAGCGAGCACACCAAAAATTTTATTCTATTTATTCTTCACACCATCACATTTTGTAGGACAACAGTCTAAAATATCGGGACCTGTGGTATCTTCATAGTGGGTGAACAGCGCTGTTCGCTGTTTACCCACCATGAATGCTTACCAACTCGCCCAAATCTCAGCTTTACTCACTGTGTTATCTTAATGGCAAAAATATATTTCTGACTTTGTGCACGCCCATACTCAAGCGGAAAACTTGCCATTCGTCCAGTATTATGTCGAGAACATATCGCTAAAACAGTTACCTTACGGAGCAAACAAAAAAAAATGATGTCGAGAAAAATATAAGGACTATATACTGGTAGAAAGAAGCCTTATATGTCGTTTAGTCAAATAAAGGGTCATTAAAGAAACTAAAAAAGTAAAAATCTTAAGTTCTAGGACGCAGTAAACATCCAGCAAACATCATTTGCAAGTAGGGCTATTTGGCTTTAAAGAAAAGCTGCTTTTTTTCATTCCAAAGTATATATTTCCATTTTTTTCATATAAGCACCCAAAAAATTGTCACAGTATCTTCAAGAACGCAAACCTTTTATACTTTTTTTTCCTTTTTCATGTGCTCAATGATGCACAACATTCTCGGATAAATGTTTTGAAACAAACATGAAAAATTGTAAGACACTGTTCTGGAAATGTTGAAGGCAATGTTCCATTCTTTTGATATGTAGCAAAATCTTTCTTTTAAAGTGTTTCCATCGATCGCATCGAACAGTTAAGACTTCCATAGAAAACCAATGGGGAACGCTTTTGACGATAGCAAGAACGTTAGTAGAAAAAAATGCAAGACAGCCGTCGGATGATCTGCGGATATATCGATCGTTAAAGTGAAATCTTACATTATATGAAAAAATTGCGTTCATAAGTGGTTTCCCGCTCAAGTATGCATTTGTCCACAATTATTGGGTATGACTTACTGAAAACTTTACTAAATATATGCCTACCGCTTCCATTAGAATGAAGTATTCGGATAATGCTCAATGAATGAAAATATTACGTAACGTTTACGCTATGTCGCGTAATGCGCTAAACCCAGCGAGAACTAAGCTGCATGAGCGCACTGTACAGCATTTTGCGGCTTCGCGTGGCGTTTGCGGTCACCGCCTCTGCTATAGATTCAAGGCTACACAACCTCGCCCTGCCCTTCCAGCCTCAATCATGCTTTCCCTCACCCGTGAGAAGAACCTGCGAGTTCCCTTCCCAGCTTCCTTCCTCACCCTCAACCGTTTTCTCTTGCCTGCTGGCAATCGGGGGACATCGCATAAGCTCTCGCTGTAAAAAGCACCCTTCTTTCAATGAGCTCGCTTTGTTTCTCCCGATTTCACCTGGGATATCTATCCGCTGCCAGCAGTGGAACCGAATTCGCAACCTTACTCTTTCGCCTTGTCGCGCGCAGATTCTTTGCAGATGTTAAGCTTATGGGACGAAATCTGGCGCATTTAGCACCGCATATGGCCGATGGTAACAATGCCGCTGGGATGTTTCGCCGCTCTAAGGATGGCCGCACGGAAGCAGAATGTAGGGGTGTGCGAATATTCGAAAATTTCGAATAGCGAATCGAATATCCTTCTGTGCAATTATTCGAACAAATCAAAGAGTGTATTTTCATAATGGCAGGATGTACGAATAATAATGGCAGGAGGTAGGAATAAGGCCTGCCGTACTTTTTTTTTTTGACGATTGTTCCAAAAGCGGCCCACACCGACTCCCCGCACCATTCTTCCGCGAAAAGTATGACGAATATGAAGGGTCCAGCGCCACGGCGAGGTCCATTTGTGTGGTGCCGTTAATAATGCTTGTACATGGCCTCGAAGACTGGACGACGCGGCAGGACTCGCGCAAATTGAGCAAAATTCTGTTTTGATGCTGTATCTCGGATCTCGGAGGAAATGGCACCCACACGTGGGTGCCATTTCCTTCGGTGTGGTTCTAATACCGCCGGGTACCCATCTGTTTTCTAAAGGGTGTACAAGGCTTCCCCCGGCCTGGTGCTCGGCTTTTCTGGGGTGAAATGTTTGGGAAAGGGGTATTTGACCAAAACAAGCAAGTGGTGATTTTCCCTATACCTATGACTTTAGGGTCTTAGAGTTAATATAGTAACTTCGTGTTTGGACCCGTTACTGCAGATTAGTGCTGCGTCTTTTAGCAGCTTTAACCTCATAAGATTTAAACTTAAAGCGCCATACAGCAGTGCCACAACTGACACTCTTCAATGTTTCGCACAACTGTTCATTTTGTGTGAATATTCCCACGAGCAGCAAATATTAGTACTAATATTCGAGTGGTATTCGATTCGGTCCTAACACTGTTCGATTCGCATTCAGTTCAATTTTTAGCTACGCTATTCGTATTCGATGTTTGGAAAAAGTACTATTCGCACACCCCTACAGCATAATGGGATCCCCGCGGGGCGCATGCGCTGTGCTTATCCGGTCACATGTTCCACCGTAATCCCTGCCAGTTTCGAGGAAACATGGTTCATCACTTTATTTTCTTTCCTCGTTACTGTGGCCTCTCCGGAACTGTAAACATTGGTCGCCCATGGAATATCCGGTGGTGTAAGTCAAGGCTTTGTGAAGTGTCCATGACGCTCCTGCGATGTAGAATCCCTCACTTAAACTTGTACTTATGCAGGTGCGGGTTCGCTGCGACAAACCTTTGTGCATCATGTGGGCGAGTTGAATCAATCGATCATTTTCTCCTCTCTTGCCGGCGGTTCGCGGTTCAGAGAAAGCAATATCTGGAGGTTCCTCTTTCGAGACTAGGACTGCCTCTGTCTCTTACAGTTCTTCTATCGTTCGGTGCGAGCGCCAAGGGATTCCCGTTAAGCAGTGTATGCGGCTACCTTCACGATTACCTAAGTGCAACTAATCGATTATCTTGTTAGCTATATACAAAATTCTTTCGCATGTCCAAAAAAGGCTAGATAGATTCTATTCCGGATGACTCACACCTCTTGAATTCATTTTCTTTTTCCAATTTTTTTATCTTGATTCAGTCTTCTGACGTTTCCTTCCCCGCGCAAATGCTTCATTGGCATTCTACTCTATACCTTCGCCAATCCCCCCCACGTGGGTATGTGCCATATTACTTGAGGAGAAGAAGAAGAAGAAGAAGGATAACCGGAAGAATAACCGGTTTGCTACCCTGTAAACCACTAACGAAAAGAGCACTCGGCATTTTATGACTACGCGACCAAAAAAGTGGCGGGTGGCCATACGACGTGATGCGACAAATCTGCGTTGCACTACTTGCTGCAAGTATACATTTCGTTTATACACTGATCGCTTCCCCGTGACTTCTTTTAATTCAATTTCGCCATCGCTTTTTCGTTCCGCTGCTGGGTGGACTTCTGGTGGGGTGGAGGCCTTGTGGAGGGTGGATGTGGAGGCTTCAATCGCCGAGCCATCACGGCGTCGCCGCTTTGGGGAATGTCGCTCGATGCTGCTAACGCAGTAAACAATTATTCCGTTGCATCCGTGGAATACAATTATATTGCGTCTTATCGGCAGCGTAATAGTGAAGTCCAGGCACACTCGCAAGGAACGGACTGACGGTTATTGACCAGTGTTGCTCTTGGTGCCCCAATGAGCGACAGCGGGCCTCCATAGCTACAGGGCTGCGGAAAGCCATCCGTGGCGCTCACGCCCGGCGCTTCGAGTCGAACAGTCACGACCCTGTTGTTTACGAAGACGGAAAAGCGCGGTGCGCTCGCTCCTTTCCTCTTTATTTCTTTCATACCCGTATCCAATGCATCTTTGCGAATACTTGGCACCGCCAGGGTAAAGCGAACTCTTAGCACAGGGGTGTCACCTTACAAACAAAATCCACATTTTTTCAATCCCTCCGGCTAGGGACGAGAAAGATGCAGTTAAGACCACTGCGGCGTTTGCACATAGGTTCGCTTGTGTAACACAGGTATTCTCGATTGATGGCATAGTACACGTACCGCGCGTTCGCAGTGCACTGAATGATGGCTGTTCGATAGCTATTGATCGGTGTAGGGGCGGTGGTGGTTGGTTTCATTAAAAATAATAGCAAAAAGGAAGGAAAAGATTTTTCCTATCCCCGGCATCTGCCATCGATACTGAAGCACCTGAGCTGGGGCAGCGGAAATAAAGGATAGCAGGCAGAATGGAGAAATGAAATGAAAGAGGTGAGGGGACAGGAAGAGAGGATAGGGGGAGAAGTAATATGTACAAACTATTTACACAATAAGAAATGTGTTCAGGTTGTGCGCGTGATTAGTTCATTTTAGAGGAATTAAATCACACACGCGCCCAGCACTGTGTTGGCTACAACTGGAGTGGGGCGTCCAGTTATTAATCGTTCAAGGTGGAACTCGCGGAGCGTTCGGTCACTGCATGTAACTACCTGACGGAGAACAGACGGGACGTCAAGCCCGTGTGTTCGAGGAATGCACAGAGGCTCACCAAAGTTCGCTCACGAGTGCGCGCACTGCCCTGCGGCCACAATAGCGTCTTGATGGAGTCTGGTAGTATGCCCTGCGCCCTATAGGCCGCGAGCATATCGCGACGAGCATCGGCGAACGCGGCACAGTGAAGGAGCAGGTATTCTAGTGTTTCCACTGCACCGCATCCGTCACACACATCACTCGTCGCGATTCCGTGACGCTCCCGTCGTTCCCCGGGCCACACGCAGCCAATGCGCGCGCGGAAGATCATTGCACGTTGTGACCGTGTAAGTGCCGACACATTCTGTCGACACTGTCGACAAATTCTCCTTTTTATCTGCAAACCTGAGAAAGAAGCGAACAGCCAAGTGCATATTATGGAACGGCAACGTATATTACGCGCACGCATGCGCTATCCAAGGTTTGTGCCTAGGTCCTGATATGTATTCGGCTCGTACTTGATGTAGCGAATGTAGTTCTCTGAATTGCGTGCTATCGGCAAACACGTTGTGACTACCGCGGATGTTTTCCAGGCGGAGCAGATTGTTGCGCCGATATCTTTGGCCGGAACTCGGGCGGCGGAAAAGCAGCGTCGACGCACCACCGATGACGCACGAATCGGACTGGGGCTCAACCGGGCAACACAGACAAGGACGCCGCTTCTATCTTACTGGCATCTGTACGGGCTTTTTTACACTCACAGAGCAATGGCACGTGCATAGGGTTCTTCGTTTTCGGGCTTTATATTTTTCAAATTCGGGGGGTAAAAATCGGGCGCTATTTTTCAACTTGATAATAGGGGAGAAATCGGGGTTTTCGTGAAAGCATTCCGAAATTCGGGTTTTTTTCGTTTTAAATTTACAAACTGTAATAATTTATTCGATTTTTTTTCAATCGGAGGGTAACAATATGGGCTATGTTTCAGGCTGGTAAGCAAGGGAAAATCGGAGTTCTCAAGAAAATTTTCCGGAATTCGGCGTTTCTTTGCTAATTAATAATTCCCAGTAGAGAGCCTGCATCAGTCTTGGGACATGAAACATTTTATTACACAAGCTAACAAAAAAATTTTAAAGAGTTGTCCTCAGTGCCTCTTAAATGCAATCCATATCGGCGTCAGCGTTTCTTCCTAGAATGTTTTGACGTGAACTGGACGGTATTCTCAGTTTTCGCACGAACAAGCCTCCTGGATATGATGGAATATCATTATGCATCCTCAGAAGAAATTATTCTTTGCATAATGAATGGTTTCTTAGAGGGTGACAAAATTCCTGGAAGCCTAAAAATAGTAGCTGTTTTAGCACAACATAAGCCAGCGAAGAAAGACAAAATAAAAAACTACCGGCCATGCACCTCCAATTGCTCAGGTCTTGCAGAAATTTCTTATTCACACTTTGTTTTCTTAATAAGTTTTCTATGCTGATTGGTCGTCAGTGTGCCTTTGTTTCTGAGTGTGGTACGGTTTCACTCCTTGAGGAATTTTCGGATGAACTGTTCTCAGCGTTTGATCAAAATCTTTTCACGTGTACTCTGTTTAGATGTAGCGAAAGCGTTTGACACCCCTAGCCATCAAATCTTGTTAAGCAAACTGTACTTTTGGAGATTCCGTAGGCCTTATTACAATATCTCGAGAACTACTTGAGTAGTTTCAAGTTGCCGCTGAATGCTGGTGTGCCTCAGGGGTGAATTTTATCGCCAATGTTGTTTCATATTTGCGTTAATGATTTCCCTTTGGCAATTTTCAAATGTTCGGTGTTCCAATATGCAGACGACACTGTACGTGTTACTGGCAAAGCATATTTCTTATAAAATGGCCACTCACATGTGGCAAAATGAATGTACAATGCAGTATATTGGTTCACTGACAATCAAATTGTTGTCAATGCGCAAAAAACAAAACTTCTCTGTTTTCGATCTCCGCCGAAGACAACGGTAATTAATATGCCTCTTCACTTACCTTAGTAAGAATGTGTTACTTGTAAATGTTCGCCTGTCGTATGTTGTTTTAAATACCTTCGTGTATATTTCGATCTTAAATTATTCTGGTAACCTCGTTGTGTGTGTGCTCAAAACTGAGGTAAGTAGCATTGTCGTTGTTCAACATCAAAAGTTTTGTGTCCCTGTCTGTAAAGAAAATAATTGTACGTACTTTTGCTTACAGTGTGTGCTGAGATATAGCACTACTGTCTTTGGCCTCTGTTCGGATCTTTGGAGATGTAGGGTCAACATCATTATGAAAAATGTTGCTAAAAATGTTGGCCACTGCTCTCCCATATTAACAGCTGCAAATATTCCGTGAAATTGGAATATCGAACTTTAAATCATTGCTCATTTAACCTGCTAATTCCGCATGCAAACAAAATATATCGCCACGCGGGAGCTTAGAAGACATGCACCTTTGTTATGTTAATTGTTCCTCGTTCAGCCGCAAAGTGGGGTGCGGCCAGACGCAGTGCTTATGTTCCAAATGTTCTCAACAAGTTGCCGGATGAGACCTCATCCGCGGCATCTAAGGGCATTCTGAAATAATAATTTAAGAATGAGTGGTGAAATTACACTTAACACTAAGTGAAATTTTGTGGCGTCGTTATTTATGATTAGTATTTTTCAGTTTTCTGATCTTTTGTTTTGAGTAGGCCTCCCAATTATTATTGTGTTCTTCTCTATTTCTTGTATTTTCTTCTTTTGTTCCTATACTCAAGGATAACAGTGTGTATTTAAATCACAATGTGTATTATATATCATAAGGCACGGTCATATCAGCCAACTAAATGCTTAGACTGGCCTGTTTGTGTTGCATTGCACTTGTTAGTGGCAATAAAATTATCACTGAGCCCGCATGGTTATTTGTGCGGACGTGAAAGATTGATTGATTGATTGATTGATTGATTGATTAATTAATTAATTGGTTGATTGATTGATCTCTCGATCGATCGATCCTGCCTGTGACACCATATCCAGAGGCAGGCTAAAAAAGACCCACTGTGTGACCGCCCTTTAACCCCATTTTCTCACCGCCGTGCTGCGTCCTACCTAGTTGATGTCAGCTGTCTTAGTTTGGGTTTGTTAGAGAGATATATGGTAACGGCGTCTAAGCTGGGGTATCAGTCGCGATGTACGCTGGCGCAGTACGCTTGCACAGCTGCAAGGGTCGGGAATGAGTTTGCTGCCGCCTCACTAGGGCGACACTCCCCGATTCCATAATCTCCGCCCTACTGTTACCCCCACTGACATATCCGACCGAGCCAGCGCTGGCCCCGCCATTTTACTTTGAATTCGTCGCGCAAACCGATGTTGCACGGTTCGGAATATCCAGCTGCGAACACGCGCAACTTGGACAGGCCTCGGTTCCTATAATGAGACCAGAAAATCTAAGCGTATAATGAGCAGATTATTTCGGCGACTGAGCACAGTGCTTGGGCCTGCTTAGTTATATAGCTCACTGAGAATATTTGTTGGCATCCGCAGGGCGCTAAAGTTGCGTCCGCGCCCGTAACGTTCAACGCTTTTATTACTGGGCTCGCATGCAGCAACGTCGCCATCCTGAACGCGCTTGTCACTGCAGTGAACGATCACGACTCCTTTGAAGAGTCAAGGGCGTTTCGGAATCTCTCCCACTTGGGTTGCGTCACGTGTATAGCGCTTCTGATTCATTCCGGTTGCCTCCACGTTGACGCAACGGCGATGTAATGCGGCACTGGCGCAACGGCACTTCCCGCAGATCCGCTACTCGAGTCCACAAGAGTGGGTGCGCTCTTCTGGTGCCTCATGGTGTGCAACTTGTAAATGGGCATTATACTCACTGCTGTTGCGAGAAGATAAAAAAAAGTTTCTGAAGCTTTCCGCTGTAGTAGATCTCGCTATTTCCTTGTCAGATCAAGCTGCAGCTGACGTGCCAAAAGCAGAAAGGTTTTGGTAACTGAGGCGGGCGCATAAAAGGGCAGCTTAAGTGGGCAATATAATGTCGAGTGCACGTGCCTGTGCAGGCTTTGGGTGCGAGTAACCGCACTTGCGCGTTGTTGCTTGTGTACGACGCTCCCAGTGGCATCACGCACGTCGTACTTTCTCCAGGTGCATGGCTGCGGCGACAGACGCCAGTCCATCCCACTCTGCCATGCTGCATGTAGCCCGGTGCCAGACCGCGCTCGTCTTCGGCG